>JBAMBJ010004026.1:0-64648 GCA_037043495.1 Drosophila recens
TGCTGAAAATCAAGAGAGATTAGAAGGAAACTTCCGAATAAAATGTAAAAATAATTAAATATTTTTGTAAAAAATTAAGTTTTTATAAATAATTAAATTTAGATGCTAAAGCAACATACTAAGTGTTGAAACCAAGAAATATTTGATGCAAATTCGTTTAGCTTTGACAAAATTATGAGTGTTGAAAATCAAGAAAGATTAAAAAGATACATTGCTAAAGTGTAGTTGTAAGTTTTGTCTTTTTGTCGTATGTCAGCTTGTCGCGCTGTCATCTCTAGCTACCTGACGGCGGCTTTTGGTGGTGGTATTGTTTGTTGTAACGTAGGGGAAACGATGGAGAGTCCAGTTTCCAGCTTCGAGCTTCCAGCTGTGCTGCAGCGCCTCGAGTGTCGCTGGCCACACACGAGTGCCATTTGGCGATTGGTGTTGAAGGCGAATGAGGCAGAGTGAGGAGGGAAGAGAGCGAGAGGGAGAGGGAGAGAGAGAGAGGGTGGACCAGGTGCCAGGTGCGTGTGTCTATGCATCTCCAGTTATTAGCTCCCAGCTGCAGTGCAGCATCAGTTCCAGCAAAACAGCATGCAATGCGAATGCGACTGCGAATGCGAATTGGGAATGGCCAGGTTTATGAATTATGAGCGTGTCGCGTGAGATTGAGCAGTTCTTGGAGCTAGAGACCAAAGCTGGAGACGGAGCTAAGGTTGGAGTACGTGCACTTACAAAATATTTCTTTACATTTAAATGTATTTAAATGTAAGAAAAATGTAACTTTAAAAAACCCAGAAAAAAACATTTTTAACATTTTGAAGTTGAACAAAATTCATTCAGATTTTCTATCTACATTTATGAAAAGTGCTATGCATATTAATTTATATATTTAAAATCAACATATTTATCTGTGTGTCTAATTAAAATCGACTAAAAAATAATTAATTTTAACAAAAAATTAAATAAATAAACAATTTAAATAAATTCAAGTTGAAGAAAATTCACTTTTTTTTTTTCTCTGACTGTTGACCTTTAATCTTGTGTTTTTAATGGCAAATAGAAGTTTCTTATGCTAGTGTATCTTATTAGTATTTAAGGTATATAAGGAACGTCTGTTTGGATGTCCTCATCAGAAAAATGAAGTTCGCTTTGGCAATAGTTAGCTTTCTTCTAGGTCTTGCCTTACCAGGATTACCAGGATTTGGGAGTCCAGTTCTCCTTGAGGACTAAAGCAGCTCTCTGTGAATGTGAAAAACATCCACTTAAAATAAATAAATGCATTGTCTATAACTAAACTTGAAAAATTTCTCCAACTACTCGTATTTATTTATTTATTTTCGAGGAAGGATTAAATATAAATCAGCGGTGGGCACTCAGTGGCTCCGAGAGCAGCGACTGCTCCCAAAAAAGTGAAGTCGCTGTAGTTGTAGTTGTTATTGTTGTGCTCCCGAATTCAGATTTCGTGCCCACCGCTGACATAAATAATTAAGGCGCATTGTTATGTTATAAAAAAATCAAAGTCTAAAAATTTAGGAATATTTTAGGGTGATTAAAGAGTAAAATTTCTCTTTGCTACTCGTTTTGTAGCTCAAAATGCTCCCGGCAACATCCAGAAGATACTTTAATGCCAATGTTAATATCATGGTCAGTCAAATAAAGCATTTAATTGCTGTCGCCTGTTATGCTAGTGTATCTTATTACCTTTATATTGTATAACATATTTTTGCTATATCAAATCAATTCATAATTTAACATGGTCAATAAATGGTATATAAGGATCGTCAGTCGCGTTTCCCCTTCAGTTAAAATGAAGTTCACTTTGGCAGTAGTTAGCATTCTTCTTGGCCTTGCCCTACCTGGCAACTTTGGCAAACAAGGGAGTCCACTTGTCGTTGAGGACTAAAGAAGCTTTTGGAATGTGAAAAACATTCACTAAAAATAAATGAATGCATTGTCTATAACTAAACTTGCGTCTTTTCTTGAACTACTCGTGTTTATTGGGAACGAAAAAGAGAGTAAGGCAATCTTTAGACAAAGAAAGTCAGTAATTCTTTTTTTCTAGAAGAATTTTGGAGAATTAAAGTAATTATTTTGATAAAAAAATAACATATTATGGTTTGCCAAAATCAATATAATTTGTTGAGTATTCTTTTATTGATTTTAGATTCTGTTTTTTAGCAGCTTATGGATTTTCTAACAAGGCATACAAATAAGTACTTTAATCCGCATCGTTTTAGAATCAACCACCATCTAAAGCTTGGAAAACTCACACTTTATTTGGAAATTCCTGATTTATTAAATATAAAATATAGGAATTTGTGAATTTATGATTGATTTATAATTAAGGGTAATTCTAGAGTAAAATTTCTCTCATATTTAGTGCACATCGCTTTCTATTTAAATAATATGCAAACAATTTCTAAAATTAAGGATTATTATTATTATTTCTAGAATTTAATTTAAAAAAATTCAGAACTATTTTTGTGGGATGTTTGAGTACAATTTTGCCGAGTGTAATTGCTAGAGAGACTGAAAACAGAACACGTTGTCTCATTTTAACGCTGCACGCCAATTTTGGGCTCCATTTGCTGAGCGTATTAAAAACCTGCGGCGATTTGTTGGAGTTTTCCCGTTTTGGGGGGGCGCTCGTCGTATCGTTGGCCATCTGCCTGGCAGACTTGGCTAACTGACCAACTGGCTGACTGACTGACTGACTTCGCTCGTCCACTTGTTGCTTGTTGTACTAATTGTAGAGCACAAATGTTGCCATGTCATGTTATCCGAGATCCAATACAATTCGATTCGCTTCGATCTGTTTCATGGATCGTTTCATAGCACATCATATGGAACGTTTGGCCAATTTGAGTTCTGGCCAAATGTGAACGGCTGCCATAAATGCATGGCCAGACAACCAGCTAACCAGGTAAAAAGCTAACCAGCTAACCAGGCGCTATTGAAAGCGCGTCAGTTGCTAAAATGGAAATATTTCACGAGCCTTGTCAAACAATCGATTTTAATTTATGATTTCCTGCGGCAATTGGACACCGAATGCTGCCGACTGACAGACAGATAGACGGACAGACATACAAATAGACGAATAGACTGCCAAAACCAACAAAAATCCAAAGAAATCTTTAACAGTTGAGCGTGAACGACACACAGTTACTCATTATATTTAAATTTCAACTGCTTGCTGTGTCTAACAAAAATCTACTGCTTTCAGCTAAGAGCGACGCCCACACCGCAAGCAGTAAATTTTATGTTTCTCATGTGCACTGCTTTGCCATGCAGCTGCGCCGCGTAAAGGGATTTTCTCTGCCGCAGCGCTGCCTGCGTCGCTGCTACGATATGTTTATGTTAACTCGCTGTTAAGGCGAAGTATAAATGCACACTAACGCAATGCAAACACGACGCTTGCAGAAGTTCTCTCTCACTCAGCCTGCCAATTTTAGGCATTTCTAATGCATAAAGCAAGCAGTGACATTTATGCAACGCTTTTAAATTGACATATTTTTTCTTATTTATTAAGAACTCACATATCAATAAAAAATGTGAGTTTTTAATAATGTAATTTATTTCGAATTAAATAATTTTTTTGTTTTAATATAACAAGTTTAATTAAATGCCAAAATTTCAATTCTAAAACAATAAAAAATTGAAACAAATACAAATTTGTTGAATATTTGTTGAAATTCGACAAAGCTATGAGAATTAAAAATCAAAGGAAGATTGGAAAGAAACTTTCGAACAAAATGTAAAAATAGTTAAACAAACACATTTAGGGTGTTCAGAAACTCTAATATTTGTGTTATGTGGCAAAGTGTTATATGTTGTAATGACAACAAACACACAGAAAAAAGATTAAAAATGTTTTTTTTGGCGAATTTTTTATACATATCCCAGGGCATGTTTTTTGTGATAATCTATTTTCTGTGTGTTTGTTGTCATTACAACATATAACACTTTGCCACATAACACAAATATTAGAGTTTCTGAATACCCTAATTATTATTGATTTGAAAATTAAACTTGCAACTGCTTGCAAACGATGACACCCACCTGTTCACAATAGACGCTTGCCGTAGCTCTTTCTTACTCTGCCTGCTCTTGTTGCATATGCATAACATACCTGTCTTTGCGCCTGTTACTCTTGCTAATTTGAATTTAAAAGTCAAGCAGTGCAATGTTAAATAACATTATATTTATAATAGACGCTTGCTTGATTTAATTGTTTTGTGATTAAATGTGATTAATTATTTTTTAATTGAATTCAAAAAGCAACTATGATTCTTTAACAATTATAGCAATTATTAAATTTAAAAAAATTCTTCCCTTTTAAATTAAATGTAAAACACTCGTTTGGGCATTTGCCATGATTACAGGGTATAACAGGCAACTAGATTGGACAACGAGTAATGACACTGCATGTGGCGGCAATGGACGTGGCAAGAGATCATATGATACGCACAGCAGGGCCCGAAATTTGAAGCCAAAACGTTGTCAAGAATTAAGAAAGAGACTGGCCAAAATCGGGAGCTGCGTTACAGAAAAACACAGCGAGAGGAGAGAGAGAGAAGGAGGAGAGGAGGAGAGCTTAGAACGTTGAAAGTGACGGTCGGGACCACCGTCGTTGTGGTTTTGCAGGCATTGGCAACCAACCAGTTCAAGATCAGGCGTCACTTTACATTTGGCTGACAGTCGCACTTGCCGACTGAGACTGAGACTGAGACGCGGATAGATCCAACTAGTAGCCTGGAGTTGGTGACTTGGTAGCTTGGTCTTGGTCTTGGTATTGGTATTGGTCTTGGCCATATCCAGATCAGCAGCTGCCATTCTGCAATTAGAGACTGGGACAGACAGACAGACAGAGTGTCTGACGGAGCACATCAAACGTGTCTCTATGTCGACTCCTCGACTGGCAGCGACTAATGATGATAGTTGCTTTGAAGAGTCTCTTCTTCGTTTTCTTCTTCTTCTTCTTCAATCCAAACACTCTTGTTGTGGAGTGTGAAGCATTCTGTGTTGCATTTGATTGACAACTGATCAGCAAACGTGGCTCATTTGGATTGATCGAAGCAGTCAACAACGACAACAACAACAACAACTGAGAGCACGACTTTAGAGCGTGCTCGACACTTGGATGCTCGTTAGCTAGAACTTTAGATTTCAGATTTATATTTTAAAATTTCCTTTTTTTTAACTTCATCTCTTTAGCCTAAAATTAAAAACAGAGCGTGCTCGACACTTGGATGCTCGTTACCTGAACCTGAACTGAACTAAACAACAACAATTTTCTTGCTTAAAATGTTTTTTTTTGCTTATAATCCGATCATAACGAAGCTTAACTGCTATGATTTGATTTAATTTCTGTTTTTAACTGCCTAAATTCTAAAATATACTAGATCTGCGATTTGTCTTTGATAATGAGTAAATTTACATATTTGCATTTTATTTTCTTTAATTTTTAAGCAACATTGATATTTTTAAACTTTTTTTTTTGCCAAGCAACTTAAAAAAAGGTAAGAAAAAAAATATATTTTAAAATATATGGCGAAATAATTTCCAGAATTTAGAATAAGCCATAGAAAAAAAAAAATGCATTTATTATCTTCTGTTTTGATGGGAAACATTTGTTGGAACCCAATATTTCGACATTTTCATCAAACTGCTTTAAACCTTAAGGATATGTGTCCCAACAAAGTCGATGCCCTTTAAGGCCAGACCAAGAAGACAGCTAACTATTGCGAAAGTGGACTTAATTTTAACTGAAGGTGAAATTGGGCTGACGATCCCTATATTCCATTTATTGACCATGTAAATGAGAAATTAATTTGATACTGTTACGATATGTTATACAACTTCAAGGTAGTTAGATTCACTTGCAAAACTATATTCAATTTAACATAGGAAACAAGACTTAAAGGGCTACAGTTAAAGAGAAAAGTATCTCGATTAATTTTTGAGATTTAAAGAAAACTCAAATGAATCACAGTAGTTAATTAAATGACTGCTTAAAAAGTTTACCCTGAAGAACATTTCAATACAAGTAGTTCAAGAAAAGGTTCAAGTTTAGTTATAGTCAATGCATTTATATATTTTTGTTTAATTTTTTTTAAATTTAGTCTTTATTAGCGGGAGGGGGACCCTTACTATCAAAAGCCCAATACCATGCCCGTCCTTTTGAGGCAAGACCAAGACCAAGAAGACTTCCAAGTATTATCAAAGTGAACTTCATTTTTACTGAAGGGGAAACTTAACTGACGATCTTTATATACCATTTATTGACCATGTTACATAAGGAATCGATTTGATATTGTTACAATGGTTATACAATACCGAAGTAATTATATTTATGTACAGTATTAGGAGTATTCTCATTAAATTTGGTAGCTCTATCTATTGAATTAATTCACATATTTGTACTTTATTTTCTTTAATATTTAAGCAATACTGAAATTATTATATATTTTTAAGCAATTTTAAGCAAATTAAAAAAAAAATCAAAAAACTAATAAAAGTCATTTTTTCCATTATAAAATATAAGTCAAAATCATTGCCTGAAATGCAGGGATTAAAACCCTAACCGAAACCGTAACCTTTAACCGGTAAAAACCGATTGAAGTTTAAAACCGTAACTGAAACCGTAACCGAAAAATAAAATTTTCATTTGACCGGAACCTTAAAACCGAAACTCTGCAAACCGAAATAACCGTTTAGTAACCGTTTCATTTATAAGGGTTAATTTCGGTTTTTCATACATCCAAAAAAAGGATTATTTTTTATTTTTAATTGTGATTTTTGCATATAATTTTTTTATTTTAATTTTGAATTTTTATTTGCGATATTCATGATCGAATTTTCATAGCACTGAATAAGCTCAAATAAAATAAATTTGTTAAATGAAATATTCAAATTGTTAAAATGTAACTAAACTACATAAAACTGAAGAATATGTGAAATTAAACACTAGGAAAGTAATGATTTCTTAATTATTGTTATTATATTATTAATATAATTTTATTTTTGCAAAGAAATTTTTTTTTTGGTGAACCGAAACCATACCGGTATTTCAAAACCGAAACATACCAGAACCGGTTCACCGTTACGAAACCTTTATTTAAAGATTTTGCGTAACCGATAACCGAAGACATAAATGCGAACATAACCGAAACCGTAACTGAAACCGATATTCGTTTCGGTTTTAATCCCTGCTGAAATTACAAAAAGCCATTGGAAAATTTTCTTTTTCCTTTCTATAAAATACGTGAAGTAGAACACACTACTCAATAAAAATGCATTTATTTATGTTCTTTTTTAATTGAAAACATTTGTTGGAACTTCGCCTTTTTCGGCCAACTGCTTTAGTCTGCAAGGACAGCTGGTCCATTGACGCGTTGATAGCCTGGCAAGGCCATGGCCAGACCAAGAACAATGCTAACTATTACCAAAGTGAACTTCATTTTTACTGATGGGAAAGTCCCAACTGACGTTCCTTATAACATATACCAATCGTTGTATAATGCCATAGTAAAAAAATGCAGAAATAATCAAATTAACTTGCATAACTTTTCGTTATGTGTCGAGAGTAAAGAAATTTGTTAAATGAACCGAATCTTTAATACTTATAAAGTGTGTCAATTTTCAAAGCTGTAGCTTTAAAGATTTATACTTATATTTTATGTTTGAAAACAAATAAAATAAGAAATAAAATCTTTTCAAATGTAACACAATTTACATATGTAGTTAGAAAATAAAAATAAACTTGATCTTTTATTTTTGGTAGCTTCAGCTTGTTTAATCTCAATGTTCTAGGTTCTTATGATTTTTTCCTGCCTGTAACATTCAATGGCACAACATTATAATACTCTTAACGAGTATGAATAGCGAAGATGATTTTTATTATTTTTATTTATTTTTTTTTTAATTTTTTCATTTTTTATGTTGTTGGTTTGTGCAGCTGTGCTGCGATCACGTAGGCTCCTTGATAAGCTATCGTTATATGTAGCTAGGACGCGTATTCTTTGCCAATTTCTTTTTCATAATTAAAAAACCAGTTCTCAACTGTACTCCACTCACTCCACACATACAAATAGGCCTTTCATATGCTGTCGGTCAGATAGTTTAGTCAAATTGCAGTGCCGCAAATGTTTCCCAAAGGCGATCGCGATCCAGATTCAGATACAGATACAGGCTCAGATACAGATACTTCCAGTTAGTATCCAATCTTCTTTGGAATCTTTACAGCTGCATTTGCATTGCAAATTAGAAACGGCAGCTCTTTCCCCTCCTCCTCCTCCTTCTCCTTTTTCTCCTCTTTCTCCGCGCGTTGTCATGTAATCGAGCGTCGATTCAATAAAACATTTAAACATTAAACTGCTTTTATGCAAATTGCCAGCGTGCGCTTAATTTTACCCCACAATCCAATACCAATACCAATTTCGTAGCCAATATCAAAATCCAATCACAATCTCAACTAAACCCAGCGCAAAAAATTGTATAGTCAAAAAAATAATTACAATCAAACTTAATAAACAGAACTACAATATAATATAGCTATATTTTATTTATATTTTTCAGCTATTTTTCTTGTTTTTTATAACTGCTTCTAGTCTTAGAAAATGTCAAAAAATTAAATTAAGAAGAAAATCCATTTGCTTTACCATATTAATATTACTTATACTTTATGTTTAATATATATTTTTTCAAACTCAATGCTTATAGTTACATTTTTTAAAAACAAATAAAGTATTTTAAATAATTTGTATAAACTATGAAATATTATATGTAAAAGTTTTGTATACATGTAAAAATGTTGTATTTCATATATATTTATTGGCATTTTATAATTAAATTGAAATATATTTTAATAGAAAGGCAAAAAAAAAAAAATTTATTTTTCAACTCATTTACTTTATTTATAATTATTTTTTAGCTATCTTCTACTAAGTTCAGTCCACCAGAAGTAATTGAAAATAAAATATGGAAAATATGGCTCCGGGAGCTAGCGGCCGGAAGGCTCTAATAGGGTTGTTGTTGCTGATGTTGTTGTAGTTTTTGTTGCAGTGCACCCGAATTCAGATGTCGTGCCCACCGCTGATTTATATGTTCATGTACAATTTTTGGATTAAATATCATAGAATTATTGTCACCTGCAATTTTTATTATTATTCAGTTGAAAACTTTTGATAAACGCTTGGTATTTTTGGGTTAAATATTATATGTATAAATATAAATATTTGAATGTTTTATATGCATAAATTTAAGCGTGACTAATTCTAATTTTTATGCTAGTTCCAAGGGCAAAATAATTAAACTGTAAATATTAAGATATCAGGCTATTTTTCTCTGTGTGTATATTCAGTCTGATCTCGGAGAGAGAGTCGAGTCTCCGTCTCCGTCTCCAGCTTCGTCGCCATCTCAGTCTCAGCTCTGGACATCCGGGAACATTCGCTTGAATTATCTTTAGATCGCATGCATGTAACACCTGCCCAATTCTTGCCCCTCTCTCCGTCTTCCTCCACATCCACATATCTGATAACATCTAGAGTGGATCGTCTGCAATTTTACTGTTGCTGTTGCTCTGCCTGTCTGCTTTCTTCTCTTCCTGCTCCTCCTTACCTCCTCCTCCACATCAACTGCTGGCTAATCAATAGCTTATCGCTATTAATCTCTGGCTTCGATTTACCTTTGGCAGCAACTTTGCTACTCGTTTTGTAGCTCTAGATGCTCCTGGAAACAGCTTGAAGATGCTCCAATGCCAATGCCAATGCCAATATCATGGTCAATTCATTAAAGCATTCAATTGCTGTCGCCTGTTTGTAAATGTTTGTTGGCCCAAATCGCTAAACACCAGCAATTAACTTAATTGGGCATTGCGCATACGCCGCGTGGGTCAATTGAAATGTTCTTCGTGGTCAACTCCTTAGGCAATTAATTAACTTGTGAAATTCATTTGAGTTTTCTTTAAATCTCAAAAAGCCATCGAAATACTTTTCGCTCTGACTGTTGCCCTTTTAATCTAGTTTCCTTAAATTTGAATTTAGTTATGCAAGTGTGTCTAATTACCTTGGTGTTGTATAACAGTATCAAATCAACTTTTCATTTACATGGTCCATAATTGGAATATAAGGATCGTCAGTCAAGTTTCCCCCTCAGTAAAAATGAAGTTCAGTTTGGCAATAGTTGGAAGTCTTCTTGGTCTGGCCGCCAGAGGACAGGCATGGTATGGGGCTTTTGGGGGTCCTGCTGACCTTAAGGACTAAAGCAGCATTCGAAACATAAAAAACTTCCAATAAATAAATAAATACATTGTCCATAACTGCATTTAAACATTTTCTTGAACTACTCGTATTGATTTTCGCACAAGGAATCAATTAAGGAATATTTGAGGTTGATTCAAGAGTAAAATTTTTCTTTACTTCTCGTTTTGTAGCTAAAAATTTCCTGGAAATATCTTGAAGACACTTTAATGAAGGGATTAAAACTGAAACGAATATCGGTTTCAGTTACGGTTTCGGTTATGTTCTCATTTAGGTATTCGGCTATCGGTTACGCAAAATCTTTAAATAAAGGTTTCGTAACGGTGAACCGGTTTTGGTGTGTTTCGGTTTTGAAATACCGGTATGGTTTTAGTTCAGATAAAAATTTTGATTTTGAAAAAATATACTTATATTAATAGCATAATAATAATAATAAAAAGGCATTACTTTCTTAATGTTTCATTCAGAGATTTATTTCACATATAAATCAAAATTAAAAAATTAAAGACAACCAAAAATTAAATAAAAAACTAATAACAAATTATCAGAGATCGCAGACAAGACTTATGATTCGGAAAAAATAGAAATAGTTAAAAAATGTTCGATATAAATTATTTTTAACTTGTTTTTTAAATGTTTATAATAAAAATTGAAATTAAAACATGCTTCTAAAATTGTTTTTAATAGTTATACCATAGCTCTTATTTGTAATTTTTAAAACAATTTAAATTCAGTTACGGTTTTAAATTTCAATCGGTTTTTACCGGTTAAAGGTTACGGTTTCGGTTAGGGTTTTAATCCATGCTTTAATGCCAATATAATGGTCTGTTTATATAAGCATTTAATTGCTATCGTCTGTTATGCTAGTGTGTCTAATTAAGTACCTTGGTGTTTTATAACATATCGTAACAGAATCAAATCAATTTTCATTTACATGGTCCATAATTGGTATATAAGGATCTTCAGTCGAGCTTCTCCTTCAGTCAAAATGAAGTTTACTTTGATAATAGTTAGCATTCTCCTAATTGTTTACTCTCCTCCCAGAAAGACTCCTCCCCACTGATCCCCTTATGGAATAAAGCAGCTCTTGGAACTATAGCTGAAGCCA
This sequence comes from Drosophila recens, assembly GCA_037043495.1. NCBI lineage: Eukaryota > Metazoa > Arthropoda > Insecta > Diptera > Drosophilidae > Drosophila > Drosophila recens. The sequence goes on from JBAMBJ010004026.1 coordinate 11,353, forward strand.
GGAGAAATTGGATGCAAATTAGCTTAAAATCGAGGAGGATTGGAAAAAAAACGTTCGAATAAAATGTGAAAATTACTATAACATTTTTTTCTTTTTTTTTTAAAAAAATGTTTCAAATAAAATATAAAAATTTAAATGCTAAAACAATTTAAAATAAAACGCATCCAATAAAAAAAAGCCTCGTTTTTAACTAATCTGCAGCATTTTCCGAACTGAAAATAAAAATATATAATTTTGAATTTATTAATTTATTAATTGAGTACTGCGCATACGCCGTGTGGGTCAATTGAAATGTTGTGCGGGGTCAACTCTTTAAAGCAGGCTACTGAGGCATTTAATTAACTTGTGAGAATCATTTTAGATCTTTTTACACCTCTTTAAATCCGCTTTAATTTTTGATTCCTATGTTAAATTGAATTTAGTTATGCTAGTGTGTTTAATTACCTGAATGTTGTGTAACATATGTTATTTAAGCAATATCAAATCAATTAACTATTTGATGGATCGTCAGACGAGTTTCCCCTTCAGTCAAAATGAAGTTCACATCGGCAATAGTTATCAGTCTTCTGGCTATGGCTAATATCTGGACCAAGATTGGAAGTCCAGCTGTCCTTAAGGACTAAAGCAGCTCACGGAATTTTGAGCTGAAGCAAGGAGAAATTGGTTCCAATTTGGTTGAAAATCAAGGAAGACGGAAAAGCAACTTTCGAATAAAATGTTTGTAATTTTCACAACTTTTTATGAAGATTTCTTATAAAATCTTTAGATTTAAATGCTAAAACAATTCAAAATTAAGCAGAAACTTATCTTTAACTAATAAACTTGCATAAACTTGAACTTATCGTATTTATTTATTAGTTTCGAACAGCGAATACACATTAATAAATCTTTAAAAAAATCAAAGTCTACATTTTGAAAAGTTTGCACTAAATTTATGAATTTATGAGGGTTAAATGGAGGAATATATTGGGGTGATTAAAGCAAACATGTGTGGCATAAAATTAACGTTTTTCATGAGATTTATTTGAGAACTTAATAAATGTCAAGAAAGCCATCGAGATACTTTTCGCTCTGACTGGTGCCCTTTTAATCTTGATTCCTATGACGAAAAGAATTAAGTTATGTTAGTGCATCTAATTACCTTTATGTTGGAATAATTGTCAACTCTTTAAAGCAGGCTACTGAGGCATTTAATTAACTTGTGAGAATCATTTTAGATCTTTTTACAGCTCTTTAAATCCGCTTTAATCTTTGATTCCTATGTTAAATTGAATTTAGTTATGCTTGTGTGTTTAATTACCTGAATGTTGTGTAACATATGTTATTTAACAATAGCAAATCAATTAATTATTTGACATGATCCTAAAATGGTATATAATGGATCGTCAGACGAGTTTCCCCTTCAGTCAAAATGAAGTTCACATCGGCAATAGTTATCAGTCTTCTGGCTATGGCCCTACCTAGTAACTGGACCAAATTTGGGAGTCCAGCTGTCCTTAAGGACTAAAGCAGCTCACGGAAAACTGAAGCAAAGAGAAATTGGATTTAAATTGGTTAAAAATCGAGGAAGATGGAAAAGAAAATTCCGAATAAAATGTTAGTAATTTTCACAACTCATTATGCAGATTTCTTATAGAATCTTTAAATTTTAATGTTAAAACAATTCAAAATAAAGCAGATCCAATCAAAGAAAAAATTAATAAACTTGCATAAACTTGAACTTATCGTATTTATTTATTTATTTTCGAACAGCGAATACACATAAATAATTATTTAAAAAAATCAAAGTCTACATTTTGAAAAGTTTGCACTAAATTTATGAATTTATGAGGGTTAAATGGAGGAATATTTTAGGGTGATTAAAGCAAACATGTGTATCATGAAATTAACTTCATTCATGAGATTTATTTGGGAACTTAATAAATGTCAAGAAAGCCATCGAGATACTTTTCGCTCTGACTGTTGCCCATTTAATCTTGATTCCTATGACGAAAAGAATTAAGTTATGTTAGTGCATCTAATTACCTTTATGTTGGAATAATTGTATGTAAATGGTTTGTAAACGATATATAAGGATCGTCAGTCGAGTTTCCTCTTAGTTAAAATGCAGTTCACTTTGGTAATAGTTAGCTGTCTTCTTGGCCTTGCCCTACCTGGCCAATTTGGCGTCAGGGTAATTGGAGGCCCAGCTGATCTTAAGGACTAAAGCAGCTCGCGAAATATAAAAAACATCTAATAGAAAAAACAACAAGAAACCTTTTAAAATGGTGTAAAATTTTTGTTGATTTTTTTTGCCATTTTGCATCCAATACTTAATAAATAAATGCGTTGTCTTCAGCTTATCTTGTGAACTACTCTTATTTATTGGGAACGGATGGTTTAAGGTGGTTTTAAGCAATTATTTGAATAAAAATAATAACACATTTTAATTCGATTTATTTTGATTGTGTTCGTTTTTTTTTATTCCAGCTTGTAAAATATTTACAAATAAGGAATAATTATACTATAAACCTAAAAATAAAAAATATGTGTACTCTGAGTACTAATTCTTTTTATCTGCAATTTTCAATATTGTTTGATACCATTTCAATTTGAATTTCTTTTAGTAATAATAATCTGAAATATCATTGGCCATCTTTCCTTCTCTTTTTTTCTCCAAAAAGTTCGCAAATATTGATTTATTCCATCTCGATCGCCATAAATACATCAGTTGTTAACCCTGCATATAATGTAAAGAATCATTTTTATTGTAACAAGTAGATTCAATTTATAATTGTAAATACAATAATTTCATTGATGATATTTTTTATATATTTCTGCCACTTTCCATATCTATCTCAGCTTCCATTGATTGATCTGTTGATCGAGCGTTCAGATTGGGACTTGACAAATTTTCTCTAGAATATTTTTCTTGCTTTGCCACGGCCACAATCTAAGCCCAACTGTGTGTTAATGATTCTCAAGCCAAAGTCAAAGCTGGAGCAGCTTAAAAAGAAAAAGAAAAAAGATAAAATACGTCAGCTTGTAATGGAGAATGTGCAGAATGTTCGCATTTCATGGATGGCAAATGAACATGATTGCTTTGTACATGTTGCATGTAATTGATATGCCGATAAAGTAAAGAATTCAGTGAGCAGTCACATGGCATTGGCATTTGTATATATAGAGGAGAGTGAGAGGTATATACATATATATGGCTTAAACTGATACCATCAGATGGTCATCAATTTGGGCAACTTATGGGCCCTGTAGGTCAAACTTATCGTGAGATTGTTGTTGTTGCTGTTGCATTGGCAAACGGGACAAAATGATGCTAGACATGTTTATTTATGAGGCTAAGTTTGCAGCGCCTCGCCCAGTTACAGATGGCTAAAACTAGAGAGAGAGTAGGGAGAAGGGAGGAGGTAGAGAAAAGAAGTTAACATGAGCCTGCCGGGCGGCAATCGCATCGTTGTCGTTGCAACTTGGCGCGTGGGCTGCAACTGGAGACAGAGGACGGAGGATGGTGGATGAAGACAGAGGATTGAGGATGGAGGATGGAGATGGAAACGGTGGATGGAGTTGGAGACTGCGGCCTGTCGCCTGAAGTGGATTTTCTGTTCAACAAGTAGTTTATGATGTTTTTGTCAATTCATGGCAAAATTAATGACGCTGCGGAAAAGCACACGCAACGACGAGCTGACGATGCAGTTGAAGTTGCAGTTGTGATTGCAGCATACACTCAGCGAAAAACTTGTTAGGCATTTTTTACTTTTATCGATAAAATGTTGACTTAATTTTTTTTACCAATTTATTTATTTATTTAAGAGAAGTTGACCAAAAGAAGTTTTAAATACAGAATACTTTATGCTTCTTTACAGAGTATGTTAAATATGTTAACAGAGCATGTTAACAGTACAGAATACTTTATGCTTCATTTCCAAATATGTTAACAGAGCATGTTAACAGTACTGGCTTATTTGCAGAATATGTTAAATATGTTAACAGAGCATGTTATCTTATTTACAGTGCACGCTATGTTATTAGTATGTTATTAATATCCAAATTAATATTCCTGCTGCATAATACGATATTTAATGAATATGAATTATGTATAAACTAAAATTTCAACTAAAAGGTTAAAAAAAAAATTAGAAATCTGGGGGCAAACTAGAAACTTCGAATTTTTTAAAGAATATTTAAAAAAAATAAATCCATAAAAATCTGTGAATTTAAGTTGTGTGTTTAATTTCAATGCAAATTTAAACAAATTAAACTAAAAATGATGGTAAGGTTTAAGGTTTGATTTTAGTTAAATCAAAGTCAAAAGTTGATTAAAATATCTTTTCCATTTAAATATAATTATAATTTTTTTTTTACTATCCACTTTTTCTTTGGGTGCAGTGGGAATCTGCTTTATACTGTGCCTCAGCCTGGCGAGGCGTTAAAAATTGCAACCTATAAAACTTAAAGAACTGCAAAGGAGTTGACTGCCTCCTCCCTCCTTCCATCTACATCCCCTCCATCTTTCAACTTCCTCTCCTCTCTCTCCTGCTGCCCGTTTGTCATCTAGTAAGTTGGCGGAGAGTCTGCATTTAAAAAATGCCATTAGTCACATTTTGTGGGCCACAGTTTCTAAACTCAAATTCAGTCTCAACTGCAGCAACCGCATGACTTGTAATTTTTGCAACCCGTTTGAACGGCCCCCAGGGGCAGCAGGGGGTTAAGGGGGAGTCTGCTTGTGGCAAACACACAAATATTTCTATTGCCGTTAATGGCGTTAATAATTTTCACAGCACTTTGCAGAATCTGAAGCCCAAATGCAGCTGCAGTAGCTGCAATAAAAACAACTCCTTGACGATGCCCAGACCAAGTGGATTTCATCTGATCTCAACTCATCTCAACTCAAGTAGGTGGTGGGATTAGCAGCGTCTGTCATGTTGAGAATGACGTTACATAGCTGCGAGTGACAGCCTGCAAATCCGAATCCAAATAATTATGAATTGAAAATAGAAAATGAAAAAATATAGGCAACGTTGTTGGGCGGCGGTTAATGCAAAATTAATTGAAAAAACCAAAGTGGGAAAATGTTTTCCACTACTTACTGAAGATTAAATACTCTAAGAAATTAATGGCAAAAAAAAGGAAAATCTTTTCTACCAGCTACTATAGATTCAATACCCTAAGATATTAATTGAAAGAAACCCAAGTAAGAAAATGTTTTCCACAATTTACTGAAGATTGAATATCCTAAAATATAAGATGATAAAAAGGGTGAAACATTCTAAAAGTTCTAAAAATGGTATATTAATATATTATAAAATTATAAATATATTGTATTAAAAATTATATTATAATAAAGATATTTATGTAAAAATGTTTGCATAAATATTATGAATGAATTGCAATTTAAAATTTTTATCATTATTCAGCTGAAAACTTTTGATATTTATTTTTGGCCAAATGTGCATTAAATTTTTATTATTTTCCTATTAATTTGGAGTTAATTTTTATCAGTTTTAATTTGTTTAAACTCATCGCTCTTATTTACAGGGTATACCATTATATGTAAGCAAGTGGGCAGCAATTGTAAAGCTTTAACAACTGGAGCAAGTGAAGAGTCTCAAATGCAACAGATAAATGCAAAGCGGCAGCAGCAAATGCGATATCAGATTTCGGTTTGAAACTCACTGGTAGCTGGTGGTTGTCACTGCTCTGCAGGTAATGCGATGCCACAAGTGGCAAGTTGCAAGTGGCAGGCAGTCTGGCAGCTAGGCAGCCAGGCAGCTGAACATTTGGGCAGAGGCGGGCATAAGCACATGTTCAACAAGAGATCTAACATAACAGAATTCAAGCTGACGACATGCGCCCCAAAATGTTGCAAGCTCGAGGATCGAATGAACAGAGCTGCATAGAGAATTGAATCTTGCTAGAGAAATCATTCAGAAGAATGAGAGACAGAAAGAGGTAGAAATAGAGAGAGAGAGATACACAAAGTCATCTCATGAACAAAACTTTTAATAAACTTAAGTTCAACGAGAGTAAAAATTCAACAATATTTCTTACTGTTAGTCAAAAAGTTGTTTTCTTTAAAATATAACATAACATTCGTATTTTATTTTCAAAGAAAAAAAAATATTCGGGGGTGCCACAGAAATCGCATTCGCTTGAATTTCACTTAAATTTCATACAAATTTAAGTGAATTTCAAGCGAAAGCGATTTCTGTGGCACCCAGATTATATATTTTTACATTTTTGCCCTTTTTTATTAAAATTAATCAAAGTTCTCAGAGCACGTTAAAGCGAAGAAATAATAAGAAGAATAAAATAAAACTTTTTTTAAAATAAAAAAAATATGTGAATTTTTTATTATTTAAAAATTAGTACTTGATTTTTTTTTAAATTTTAAATTTATTTTGTTATATTATTTAAAGTTTTTTCTTTATTTTATTTTAATTGATATTTTTCTCAGAGCACGTTAAAGACAAGAAATAATAAAAAGAATTAAATTGAACTATTTTTAAAATAAGCAAAAAAACATATTTAAATTTAGTATTTTGTCAAAAATATTACTTGACATTTTTTTTAAATCTTAATTTATTTAGTTGATTTTTATCTTTTTTCTTTATATTGCTTACTGTATTCAGAGCACGTTAAAGGAAGAAATAATAAATAGTATGAAGTCAAAAATATTTTTAAAACTTTAACAAATTTGTGAATTTAGTATTTCGTTTTTCGTCAAAACTACTACTTGAATTTTCTTAAAATTGTGTTTATTTATTTTGTTATACTCATAGAAATGAAGAGAACCATTGGCTTTAAATATTTTTAAAAATATTTTATTTTGTCAAAACAATTACTTGACCAACTGTAAATTTTTTGATTATTATTATTTAATGCAACTGCAATACGTTTTTTAGTGCAGCACTTAAACACACAACTTGCCACTTGCAACTTGCAACTTGCCACAAATTTCACAGCAGTTGGCCTTTTTATATGTTATTTACGGACGCCATTTTATAGGCCGCAAACAAAAACGCCTCAAGTGGCCACGCCCACTTGGCTCAAAACTGACACCTGCGACAGCAACTAAGTGCGTGTGTGTGTGTGTGTGTGTGTTTAAGCTGCACTTGTATGGGTAATGTGCAATTATAAAAATTGAAAAGCAAACAAAAATAAAAAAAGGCGATATAAAAATATCACGCATACGCAAAGTTGGCGCCCGAAGCGTGAGAGCGAGACGGCTAAATTGCAGCTGCTGTGCGTGCGAGTGTGTGTGTGTTCGTGTGTGTGTGTGTGTGTGTAGTTAGTGAATGGCCGAACGCACTTGCTATTACTATTATTTTTTGTGCTTTTTTTGTTGTTTGATTTTGATTTTTGCTTTTCGATTCGAGACTCGTTTTTCTGTGACAAACGCTGACAAATTCGGCAAATGGCAAACTACAAACTGCTTAATCGAAAGGGGAAAGGGGAGATGAGGGATGGACAAGGGGACGGGGGCGGGGGCGGGGCGGGGTTCTGCCACAATTGCCACAATTTATTTGCGCATAAAAAATGCAGCGTGTAAACTCCAATTAGACGCTAATTTTAGCATACAAATGCATTTAAATAATATGCAAATCTGTGTGCTGTTTGCAGGAAACAGCTACAACAACAGTCAGTGTGTGTGTGCGAGTGTGAGTGTTCGTGTGTTGCACATTCACTTGGGCTAAGGCTAAGGCTGCGTCGATCTGAGCTGAATTGAGTTGAGTTTGAGTTTAAGAGGCCTGCAAAGTGAATGGAGCTGCGTGAAGCTATTAAAAGCAATCAATAAATGCCTGCCAAACTTTACAAAAAAAAAAGAAAAATCCCCCGCAGCTGAAAAACCAGCAAAACCTTACAGAAAATTAACTTAACTTGTAGCATAGATATAATACAAAATGAATGAATTACTTTATTTAATTTATTTTCACACCTCATTTAATTAACTAACACTTGTACTTACTTATCTGTTTTGCTCAATCCTGGCTACATAGTATATTAAATCAATAAATTATTTTCTGGACAGTCCATACAAATATATTTTTTTTAATATTAAATTTCAAATTGTATATCATTAATTTTTATTGCCAATATAAAAATTGTTAAAAAATTGCTTGAAGGTCCACAGATTTAAAATGTTTGTTGTTTGTTTATTTCTTTTAATTTTAGATTTTATATTATTGATTTTAATTGCTAATTTATAAATATATATTTCAAATTTTCTATAAATTGAAAAGTTTGATGACTTTAAATATAAATCAATTTAATGTTGAAAATAAAATGATGAAAATCACCCAATTAATAATAAGAAAAATGTTGGAATAAAAAAGATTAAAACACACAGTAATAAAAATGTTATTACTGCTGCTAAATATTTTAGTTAAGTTCCAGAGATTCACCAAGAAACATGCTTTCAAAACTATATTTATTGGACAATATTTTAGGTTTTTTTATATTAATTTGTGTACACAGAAAAACTGAAAAGAAATTTGATAAATTTAGTAAAATGCTAAATTATAAATAATAATTAAATTATTTAACTATAAATATCTTTTTTATATAAGACTAGAATTTTTCAACAAAAATATAAATTTCAATTGCAATAAATAGTTTGTTTTAAAATTAAAAAAAAAAATCTTTTAAAACAATTCTCAGAGCTTGCAATTGACAGTGCACTCCCTCTCTCTCTCTCTCTTTGTCTCTCCGTCTCTCTCTCTATACTTTTTACCTAGGGGGACAACCCGCAGGGTTTGCGTGACAAGGCAAAGAAAATCATTTGGCAATTATATGCGATATGGACTCGTAACTCCCAGCAGGCACTATAGACGTTTTTTTCTCGTTTTTTTTTGTCTTAACTGTAACTCGCAGCTTCGCCCACGTCTTGGCCACGATAATTGCCAATTATGCGACGAATCAAAGCAGCCAAATTTGGCCAAAAGAAAATCAAAATAAAGTCAACTTTTTTATTGCAATTTTCGAGAGTTTTGCCTCCAGCTGTTGTTGTTGCCGTCTATTGCAGTTGTTGTAATGAAGTCATTATAAAATATTGCGTCCAATGCACACGCACTCTGTACAGCTCAGTTCAGTTCAGGCCAGGCTAAGACAGATCTGGCCAGGCCTCTTGGCTCGCACAGCATTCATTGGCCATAAATTCTCATTCGACCAAGTTTCGTGCCCGGCCTGAGCTCAGCCTCAACCTGTCACGACAGCTGGGGCTGTCTAATCTAATCCAATTGCCTTTTTCTTATATAGCCCAGTACCCAAAAGGATAAAGAGGGCTTATGAGCTTGTGGCAGCGTCTGCCTGTCGGTCTGACGAGCTTAGAGATTGTAAGAGTTACAGAATTCAAATTTAGATCCGATTTTTAATTATCTAGTTTTTTTTAATTGTTGTTTATTATTTAATTTATGGTTATTGAATTGAATTTGAATAACATTTTAATTTTATTTTAATGTTTGGTGGAACCCTTATTAAAATTTCCTTAAACAGGGAACGCACAGAAGATTTACAGCAGATCAACAACAGCAGGACGACGCAGATTAACAGCAGAACATTAACAGCAGATTATAAGCAGATCAACAGCCGAATAACAGCAGAGAATCAACAGCCGATGTTTTAATAAGCAGTACATTTTGAGTTAACAGCAGAATATTAAGAGTTATCGATTCAGCAGAAAAGAAGACAAAATTAAAACACTTGGGAAAATTAGGAAACAATTGGAAATGTCATCTTGTAATCTTTTCTATCATTTAATTATAATAAACTTGAGAGTTAATCACCTAACTCACATTTATGTTAAATTAAATCAAACGGCTGATGTGAATACTAAGCACTTTATAGTCGATTGCTCTTTATTATTATTTTTTTATATTTATAAAAATATTCTTTTAATTTTAATTTATTTCGTGGTAAAAAGCTATTATTTTTTTTTTATTATTTCTTTGTATATATTTTTATATATTTTTAATTTTTAATCTTTTATTTCGATTGAATCCAAAGATTACTGGGCATTTAACAGTCGAGCATCTCAAGTGTAGCTTTTAAATTTGTTTTTTTTTCTGTCAGGCCAACAACGTCACGTCTCCTGTATGTGTTCCCTCTTCCCCCTTCCGCCTGCGCTCCCTTTATTTTTTTATTAATGCCAGAAACTCATTAAGCTGACGCTGGGCAACCCATAAATCCACCTAAATCCACCTACTCGTTGTCCCAATCCCGTTGGCAATCCAGTTGCCACTCAGCTGACTGATCGAGGTGTCAGTATCAGGCATCTGGTATCTGCTGCCTGCCACCGATATTGTTGGCCCAAAGGCAAAAGTACTCGTACTCGTTTAAGCCAAGTCAAAGCCGCAGCTTTATGGCTCCACTTGACTGCAACTGACACACAGTTTGTTTCAGCTGTCCGTCAGTCCGACAGTTGCCCGGACATGTTCATGCTCATGCATTCACAATGATTTCCATGGTGGTCAACAATTCGTTGTTGCCACTGTCACAGTCACACTGACTGCAATTCGACTGCTCTCCCAAGGGCTTCATTTGGCCAAATGGCCAAAGTATCGCGCTGTGCACTCAATTTTTAATCAGACTCGCCAACTGCACCGCAATATGATTAATGATTGTTTGCTTGCAAACTGGGCGGTTCATAAATTAAACAAAAATAAATTAAAATAATAGCTTATGTAAAAAACTAAAAAAAATGTATGCTGGAAAAACTAAATATTTTCTAATTGATTAAAACAAACGCGTAAAATTTTATGCCATTTAAAATGTTAATTTTGTTGAAAATAAACTTTATTTTGTAGTTTATGAAATATTTTAATCGACATTAATATTATTGAAAAATAAAAACGAATTTAGTTTTTATTTAAATTCATTTTAAAATTTGAAAAGCGATCAATTTATTAATTCATGATTCAAATAATGATTTTAAATGAATTATTAAATATGAAGTATACGTCATGTAAGCATATTCAAAACTTAATGATTCTCATTCTATTTTTACATTTCAAAGAAAGAAAGAAAGAAAAAGAAAAAGGCAAGTGACCATGGAGGACGACTGATGTAAAAGGAATAAATCAGAAATAATGCAAAGCAGAATTTAGAAAAAGTTAATTCTTTTTATACAAAAGAGTACTCTCTAATAAAAGTGAGCACGGGGGACGACAAATGTTGTCCCATTCTTTTCCTTCACAAGGAAAAAAAAGATGAAAGATGAATTTACACAATTAAAGCCTTTTTCTATCAAATATTCCACTCACTAATATAGAAATTTTATCAACAGAAATTCATACGAGAAAGCTGGCTTTTATTTTTGCAGTTTTAATGTTGATTTTCATTATTTATTTATTAATTTATCTCTTTATTTATTTTACTATTTATATATTAACTTCCTTTTTTTATTAGCCAAATTATTAAATAATTTATTTATCTATTTACTGATTTATTTATTTAATCATTCACTTTTTTACTTATTTTAAAATTCTTAAAAACTTAAGCAAATTATTTAAATTAAAATTTTTATTAACATTGCTATTGTTGTTGTTTGCAGATGCTGATCAAATTGATTACCTGCATTGTGGTATTGATACAGTGCAGCCTCGAGAAAAAGTACAACACTTCGCTACGTCTAACGATTGAACAAAATCATTATTAAAACATTCACGTTCAGCTCATGGGGCTGCCTCTTTTTATTTATTTACTGGTTTCTCAGCCAATGGGCGGCACTGGCAACACACACACATACACACACACATATATAGACACACACACACACGCATACGATGATGGAAAAAGTAATAGAAATGATCTTAAAAAATTGTGATTGCACATTTAAAGGCGTCATTATTAGCGCTACATTGGAGGCCTTAGAAGCGTTCCACTAATTGGGGCAAGTTGTGTTGCAACTTCGACTGAAGTTGTTGTTGGTGTTGCAGGTGTTGTTGTTGTTGTTGTTGTTGCTGTTGTTGTTGCTGTTGCTGCGGCATTTGTTGTTATCACATAAATTGTGGCCCGGGCAAATCTTGATCTGCAAATCATTTTCGACAACTTTACGGGCACTGCACTCAATGCACTCACAAATGCACTCACACAGCACTCACAAATGCACTCACTGCGATGAATGCGTGAATATATGCGATTTAACTTGGAAATTTGTGTGCGTCTAACTTTTGTGTGTTTGCGACTCTGTTATCTGTTGCCTAGATCTGTGCCATGCAACATTTTGTTGCACTCTGCCATTTCCTGTGGCAAAAAAAAACAGATTCAAATAAAATAAAGAAAATGCCGCCTGAGGCATGTGGCATGTGGCATCACTTGAATTATTTACGCAACTAACTAACTAAGCTGACATTTAATTTAAGTGCCAACACTAGCGTCCAATTCCAATTCAAGAATCTTCTGGCCAACAAACTGTCTTCAATCTTTTTATTTATTTTTAAATTGCCTACGTGCAACGTTGCGCATTTGTGGCAGCTAATGAAATTTATGCATTTATGCCAAAGTTGCTTAAGTCGGAGGATGTCTTCGAGTTGGAGTTGCCAACTGCCACTTGGAGGAGACAACTTGGAGGAGGCAACTTGGAGGAGGCAACTTGGAGGCAACGCCGACGCTATGATCCATGTTAATGTCCATCAAAAGTTGGCTGTCAATTCGATTGTTGGACATGTCCATGTTGCCAGTTTCCTTTCCTCTTTGAGCCGCATTGAGATCAATTTGCAATTAGCCGCACTTGCAACGGATATGGCCAGCAACTATTTGCAACATTGTGCACACTGAGAGAAAAATTATCGGAAATATTATTTCATATTTTTGTAATTTTATAAATAAGATTTTTATAATTTTTTTTTAAATTAATAAAAGGCTGTACGAATACCACAAATAATATTCGTTTTGGATAATTTTATTGCAATTGAATTAAACTAAAATTAGTTAATTAAGTTTAAATTAAACAATATTTGGAAATAGTGTCAAGTTCATGCATTCTCAATACTTTTTACTTCTAATTTTAGTTTTCATATAACCTTATGTCAAGTCACACTTATATGAATTCTTCCTTTGATAATTGAACAAATTTTAATATTCCTGTGAAAAAATTACTCCTTACTCTGTTTACCTAATATTTTTATTTTAAAATTAATTTAAAATAACTTTATTTATTTTTACCTGCAATAGATTTTTTAAACTTTAAATAAATTAAAAAAAAAATGAATGCAATTAAAGTTACTTTAAGTTTACATTACTTCGCAAAATATTAAAATAAATATGAAAGTTTTTGTTTTAAGGTATTTTTCACTTGGTTTTTTGAACATTTAATTAATTATTATTATTATTTGAATATTATTTTATTTATTTTGTATATTTTGTTAGTTTTATATTTTATTTATATATATTTTTTTTATATTAAAATTTTTCGATTCATATGTATGTGTTAAAATCAATTATGACTGTATTTAATTCAACTACATACATATGGGTTTTTTCTCTGGGTGTATGTATGTCAATCTTTCTAACTCCCTCTCACTCTCTCTCTCTCGTTCCCTAACTGTAGCTGTCTCTTTCTCTGCGACACTTGCCAGCTGCGCGTTTCCCGTGAGAAATTTCAATTATTTTAATTAGCGTTGCGATCGCGGCTGCTTTATTAGGCGACGACTGCAACAACAACAGCAACAACAACGACAAGCGACAACAACAACAACGACAACTACAACAATAATAACAACAGCGACATCTATTGATGACAACGACAACGTTGAAGGCGATGTTAGCGCGTCTGCGTCTGCGCAGAGTCTGAATCTCCAGTCTCAAGTCGCCTTTTGGCCAATTTCCGCTGCGCCGCACGCAACTTGCTGCCGCTGTCGCTGCTGCCGTCGACGGCGCAGCTGACGTCGCTTAACGACGTCGACGTCGCTTGGAATCAGTGATGGCAGTAATGGAAATCGCCACGAAAAACAGGACACAACGGGCACAGGAATAAAGGATGAACAAATTAATAAAATAATAGCTAGACAGATACTTTTGTATATAATTTAATTAATATTATATTTATATTTGTTGATATTTAATACATTAAATAATATTGCAACGATATTAAAATCAAGAATACAATTAGGGGAATAATTGTTAGAATTCAGAAATAAGATAAAACCTAGATATGAGGATTGAGAAGATTTGATTTTACTGACTACAGTTGAATTTTAAGTATAATTTTTTTATTCCTATGTTTTTTTTATTTTTTCATAACTAAGAATTTTAATGTATTACAAATTACAAGGTTTTGTTTTTTAAATGCTTTTTCCCAATTTCGGTATATGCTAATTTTTTAAATTTATTTAATTTTATTTCAAGTCAACTAAAATAAGCAAAAGACGTTTTAAAATAAAATTTATTGAAATTTAACTGTATTATATTTACACAATTTCAAGTTCATTTTAAAGAAATTCCAAATCAGAAAAATAGGAAAAGATTAACATTTATGCGGCTGATCTAGTTTAAAATATAAAACCACAAATCTATCTAGAAAATGGCTAAAATGGCAACACTGTCAACCTGGAATGCGACTGCCAGTTGATAGCAGTGTCAGAACAGGATTCTGGATAACTTTGTCGTCGTCGCCGTCGTCGTCGCCGTTGCCTAATGACATGTTTTGGATAATGATGACGGGCAACGATTGAAAGAGAAGGAAGAAGAGTTGCCATCGCAGTTGTCGTAGTTGTCGTTGCCTGTGGCAGCGAGGCATGTGGCGATAAAGTCGCTGGAACTTAATTTAAATTGATGACACTGCGCTCAACGTTGGCCATTTGGAAAAGTGGCTACAAAGCTGCAAACGTTAGCCAGCCAAATCAATCTGCATGCCAACAGTCCAACAGTTAACTGTGTCAAGTCAACGGACCACCCAAAAAACATGATATGAGTAACTTCCTCTCTCTCTCTTTGGTAACTCTAACGAATACTTTTAGAAGAATTCCAAATTAACAATCATAAAATGAGATTCAAGTTTAATGTAATTAAAATCAAAGTGGAAATAAGAGGTATAAAATTATGAAATTCCACTAAGAAAGTTTTAATTCAGTCATAAGTTCTAATTAAAATTTAACAAAACAAAAATCAGTGTGGAAATATAGCGCATAAATTATGAAATTCCATTGAGAAATTTCTCCAAGAAAATATAAATTTTTTATTAACACAATTCCAAATTAAAATTAACCAAACTTTAATTTGAAATCAGTAGCATAAATTAGGAAATTTCTCAAAAAGTTTTTTATTTTCTAATAACATAATTTATAATTTGGGTTTTTTATTTAAAATATAACATAACTAAAGTAAAGGTAAAATAAGTGGCATAAATTTATAAATTCCAATAAGAATATTTAAATTTTTTATTAACTTCTAATTTGGGTCTTAAATTTAGATTTAGCAGAACAAGGAAATTTCTCTAAGACAATTTTCATTTTCAAGCAACATAATTTCTAATTTGGCTTTGGTATTTAAAATTTAGAATAACCAAAATTAAATTTGAAGTCAGGTGCCTAAATTAAGAATTTGATTAGATAAGTTTTAATTTCTATTTACAAACTCCAAAATGGGTTTTTAAATTGAAAATTAAAGTTCCTAGCTAAAACTTGAAATTTGGAGCATACATTGGGATATTTTTTAGTACAGAAACTTTAGTTTCTCACAACATAATTTCTAATTTAAAAAATTAAGTAAACAAATTCAAAGAGAAAATTTGAGGAAGACAATAAGAAACTTCTCTAGGAACTTTCAAATTTTCTAGAAACATAAATTTTAAATTCAAAATAAATAAGTCAAATTACGAAAAGTTTGATTTTCTAAAAACATCGCTTTTAATTTGAGTTTGCTAACTTTTATTTCCAGATTAACTATGTACTTTCAAGTATCGTTTCCCCAATTTTGCTAACTTTATTTTGGTATTCTTTTTAAAAATGTTGTCGGAATTTCTATAGTGAATTCTCTCTCTATGTTTCTCTCTCTTTCACTCTGTCCATCTCTTGCTGTAAACTATGCGAGTTGCTTTATAATTGGCCGCTGCGGTGTCAATTGCAGCGCCAGCGCCAGAGCTCAATTAATAGCTGCCTACGCCGCCGCCGCCGCCGTCGCCGACAGAGATGCCTGATGCCTGATGGCAGCCGCTTGCCACACAGCTGTGCAGCATGAATGTACATAGCTCCTCCAGCTCCAGTTGGAGCTGGAGTTGGAGTTGGAGCCTCCCCTGGGAGCTGGCAATGTGACTTGCTGCCGCAGAAGTCTGGCAGTAAAACTCCGAGCAGCGAGCGCCCTGCTGTGATTGCGAATGCCAATTTCAGCAATTAACAACAATGGCCATAAATGCGTGAAACGTATAAAATGACAGTTAACGACTGAATGCTGAAAAGAGACAGCGCCAGTGTTGATTATTAAAAACAGAGATGGCAACAACTGATACGGATACAGACAGCGGCTTAAATATGTTGCTTCGGATTATTAAACGTTAACAGCAACTGGATTTTATTTTTTGAGATTACTGATCTGCATTTGAATCTTAATACGCTTGTTGTGGCCTAAAATAGACAGCAAAATAAAGAGAATCGAAAAGTAAGTGGTAGCACTGAACTGAACTGAACTGATCCAATCCAATCCGATCCAATCCGATCAGCGACCAATGACCGTAGTAAAGGCCAATACCGAAAACATTAATCAACAGATCATATTCATATTTTGTCCATTGTTTATGCCTCTGCATCGTGCAATTATTAAGAAAAACAAGTAAACAAACTGTTAAACACAACTGAGCGACTACATACATACCCTGTAAGAGAAAGGAGAACTTTTGGAAACGGGGATTTACGTTTTTATTGAATGTAACATAATACGTTAATGTGTTGTTAGCATAAATGTAAAATCTCTATTAACAGCAGACTCTTTACATAATAACTCACTGGTAATGAGATGTTACATACAATACAATGTTATCAACATTTCAGGTTACAGATTTTAGGGGCAACACATTAACATAAAGCTGTAAAATGTATAAAACACAACTCTGTTATTGCGACAAAATCATAAATTAAGATTAAATATTAAAAAGCAATTTTAAAAAAATTGAAAAATAGATAAAGAAAAATGTTACGAAATTTAATTAAATCTGTGCAAAATTAATTAAATTTTTGAAATTCACGTATCATTGTCAAGTAATATACTCTGCATAATCAACTTACAGGGTATAGCTAGTAACCAATTGCTCCACAAATCTTTTGGTGTTTGCCCTTTGGCTGCTAACGGAAACTGAAACTGAAAATTGAGGCAGTGACTTCAGCTATTTTACGAGTATTGAGTATAAATTCACGCTTACTCAAGGCATTGCAATCGACAGACAGAGAGAGATGGAAAGATAAAAAGAGAAGGTAGGGAGGGACAGAGAGATCAAGTTCAATGACTCGATAAAAATAACAGATATTCGTTTGATTGTTCAAAAGTGTCTGAAGCTGTGAATATTGAGTATTGTGATAGAGGTGCATGTTTTGATATGTGACCTTGATGGTGATTGAGTTTTTTGGAACTATTTAAAAATTATTTAAAATATTAACTGTCAGCGTATTGATTGGCTTTGAGTTTGGCTTGAAGTGAGCTTTGTTTGATAAGACCGCTGACTGTTCTCTAAATTAGAAATGCTGAACTAAATAAATAAATTTTTGTTTTGAAGAAGTCCAAATCTCTATTACCAGCAGACTCTTAACATAACAACTCACTGGTAATGAGATGTTAGCATACAATACTCTGTTGTCAATATTTCATGCTTTTAAGGACAATACATTAACATAAAGCTGTAAAATATATAAAACACAACTCTGTAATCACCAAAATGCTTTTCAAATCTGAGTTATATAGCGACAAAATTATAAATTAAGATTACATATTAAAAATCTATTTAAAATTTAAAAAAAAATTAAAATCTTAGCTTCTTAGCTTTTGAGAATTTATACATAAATTTCTGGAATTTGAATGAGATAGCGTCCAGACATTTCCCTTTTATTTTTAAATAACGATTCATAAGCTATTCCAAAAAGTCATAACAAAGAGCAGTAGCTATAACATTTTGATAGTCATTCATATTCCGTGAAAATGTGTTACAAATGCAGTCAGAGCAGAATTCGGAAACAGACACGTTCGGCACATACAGACATAAACAAGTTTGATTATTACACAACACGGGCGTTGAAATTAAAAAATGAAGACGTCGGTAAGAGCTCTGCTCTTACTTACTACCTACAACCTATGTTACCTCTACTATGTACTATTGCTCAGGTAACATAGTACCTTTCTGTTGAACACCTGATTTGAATTATTTGCACCTTATCATAATAAATACACAATCGACGCTGACTAAATTAGAATATCTATCTGCAGCTGAATCACGAATCAAACGACGCACTGTACCAGATGTGGCCATATCGTTGAAATGTTGCCAGACATTTTTTTAGACCCTGTACTTAAAGACTACGTGGGGTACCAATCCAAGAACTTAAACAATTACAAGGACAACGTTTTTAAAAAAATGTTTATGGGTTAGTATGAAAATTATCTACATGTTTAGAATATTTTCAAGTTAGAAAAACTATCAAAACTTCAATCCAAAATAAATTTAAATGCCTAAAACTTTTAAAATTGACATTGTTCATTACAATCTGTTTGACTTTAAAAAAGTTATGAGTTGGAAAAATATGAAAATTAGTATAGGGGAATGCAAATTAAACAAATATTTCAAGAAATTTTGTGTTTAAAAAAGTAGCAAGACTTACATTCACAATCAATGTTCAAAGGCCATTTTTTATTGAAATCTGTTGCATTTTGACAAGGATATGAAAGTTTAAAGTGGAGATTTTCTAAATGTCTGCAAGGAATTAAATTAAATTAACAAACTTTAGATTAATGTCCGGCTAATTGAGCAACTTTGTCCTGGATTCCATTTCCGCTATAGAATGTTCGTATAATATTTAATTCAATGTTCTTAACAGAATATGAACAGAGTCTCCAGCAGTCAAGTTCACTCGACTGTTGCTGCTCCTACTTGTTTTATGACAGCCTTTTAGCCACACATTGATTCCATTCTGGTCACTAAACTAAAGCAAAAGCTAAAATTGAAATCTTCGAAATTAATGCGATTTTGGCACGTCGAAAAAATGAAACAGAAACAGAAAAAACCAAAAGCAAAAACTGAAACTGAAACGCGTTCCAAGATCCCCACACACACACACACATACACACACACGCATACATAGACAGACTTACCTGCAAGCGAAGTTGTTGTAGCCGAGGGCCAACGACGCACGTTTCGCATTGGGGGCTGCGATTCGTGTGCTTCGCTGCTTTCGCTTTCAGTTGCTGCTCGTTGCTGCGTCCGATTGGTGTTGCTTATTTTTCGCTGTCCGCTGTTCGCTGTTCGCCGTTCGTTCTTCGTTCTCTCGCTTCGTTTTCGCCGTCGTTCGCCGCGCGTTCGTTCGTTTGTTCTGCCTGCGCTTAGCTGATAACTTACGTGCGCTCAATTGTTATCGATAAGTCCTGTGATAGATCCTTGTGCTGTGCAATGCGCTGTTAATGAAATTATTTATCGATAAGTCCTTGTTGCTAGTCCTATTGCGCAAGTGTAAAGTGTACAGTGTTGCACAATGTGCATAAATCAGAATTAAATTTGAATACTTGAAAAACAAAATGGATAACGATTCGCATACGCAAGACAATCATCGTGGCTCCGTGTCCTCGAATAAATCACTGGAAATTCCCGTAACGCCGTCGCGTTCGCCCAAAAAAGTCTCCTTCTCCGATGAGTTGCCCAGCAGCAGCGGGAATAACACTTACAGTAACAGTAACAGTAACAGAGTAACAGTAACAGAGCCAAGTGGTGTTAGCCAGGTGCTTCAACAGGCTGTACAATATTTGGAGCGTTTACATGGCGCACATGGTGATTATGCCACGGAGGAGGATTCACCACAGCCAGCTGTACTCGATTTGGATGCGGAATCCCTGAAGTTGGAGTCGACAATATTAACAACGACGGCCACATCGCCCAGCATTCTGATTGCGGAACCTGCAACACAAAATTGTAATGAAGATGACGATGATGGAATTGGAAATGGAAATGGTAATGGTTATGACTATGGCTATGGTTATGGCTATGGCGGAAAGCAGGAAGTAACGAAGCCCCAATCGAATTTGTACATGGAACGATACAAGCTTAATTTAGATAAAAACTGCAGCTCCATGGAGCTGGAGGCGCGACGCGAGAAACAACGTTGGCTATTGATATCGGAGTGCAGTGCGCGATTTGGCGAGGGCAAGCACACAAGGGAGGCGTTCCGCAAACTATTTCTGGATGAGGTAAGCAAGGTGTTATTATGTACCTATAAACGACGATACGACAATACGACGGTATGACGGTACGACGGTACCTCGACAGTGTGCTCCGTTTATCATGTACCTTTCTTAATTGTCTTGACATATCAGTGAACTGTGTGTGTTTGTATGCAAATAAAGTGTTTTCAAATCCGGGAATGCCTGTTCTCTTATCTCTCTCTCCGTCTCGCTCTCGTCTTGTATTTCTATTTCTCTCTGTCTAATTTTCTGTTGATTGCAATGCTTCGATTAAACGTGAATTTAAGACAAGGAAAAGTTTTCCAATACTTTTTGAAAGATTGCAAATTTTTTTTAACTTAAATGTGAATGATTAGTTTTAGAACGACTAAAAGTTTTTTTTAATTCTAAAATTACAATTCATAAAAGTACATTTTACACATTTTTGTTGATGCAATTAAAAAACATAAATAATAATGAAGTTCCTAATTTTTTTTAAATTTTTCTTAATTGAATCACAATTGTTACTTGTTCTCATTAAATTTCTTAGTTGAAATTTCGAGCAATAACAACTTTTTCCGTTTCTGGTCTGTTTTCTTATCTCCCTTTCTATCTCTTTCCCTCTCTGTATCTCTCTCCATCTATTGACAACACTGACTTCTTACTGGCTACTTACCAAGTCACGGTTATTAAAAAAAGGAAAATACAGTGTAATTAAAAACTCAAATTAAACTTGTTCTCATAAAAATGTTAATTGATTTTCTCAGTTGAAATTTGGATCAATAACAGTTTTCTTTTCGCTACCTGACCTGTTCACTTCTCTTCCTTTCTCTCTCTCTCTCTCTCTCTCTTTCTCCCTCTCTCTCTCTCTCTCTCTTTGTAACTCTCCCTTTCTGTATATGTTTCTCTCTGCTGACCTTGTGCTACATATTTTGTGGTCCTTTACCCGCTGCCAAAAGTGTAAACTTGTTTTTTTTTCACTTTGTTTTTTTGGTATTTTGATTTATGCTGTTGTTGTCTTTATTGTGCTTCTCTCTCTGTCTGTCTCGCTGTATTGATATTTTTATGGATCTCAAGAAAGCCGTCCAACCAGTCCCAGCCCCAATACTGATGCTCATCTGTTAAATATGCACATTTTTCATCTTCTCCTCCCTAATCTTGAATCTGCCATCGAGTGTGACCAATGGAAACATGAAAAAAAAAAAAATGTGCAGACAATGGATCGTGCGAATGAATAGCATTAAATACATATGTGTATACTAATAAGCATTTAATTAATGCTAATACGTACTTACACAATTTCCTCGCTTGACTTCCCCGTTTGCGAGTTTAAGGTCAATTCATCGCTGGGCAAATGAATCAATCAGCTTCTTCGATTATGTTCTCGAGTGGGAGAGTCCATAAATCTGCCTACGATTGTGCGCGATTGTAAACAATTGATTGTGCATATAAATAACAGTACAGTGAGCACTCACTAATTGCTGTATGTTTTAAAAATATACAAATTTAAAGTTGAAAATTTAAATTGTAAACTAAAATTCTAATTTATATATTTTATAGATTTTTATAAAATTTTTACTTCTTCAAATTAATTTTAAAAAAAAAAGTTTAAATTTTCAAAAAAAACAAAAATAAATTTTTTATTAGCTTAAAATACATTTTTGATTTAACTGCATGATTAATTAATTAATTAAATAAATTCCAAGTGATTTGTAAATTTATACTTAATCATATTACTATTTTAAAAATTATTTAAAAATTTTGGAAGCACTTTAAATTCTTTTAAATATTTTCTAATATATGTATGATTTATTTGCATATTTATTTAATCAATTAAATAAATTCGTATTATAAGTAAAAAAAATTTTAAAAAATATCGAGAAAACTTTAAATAAGTTTGTTATTAGTTTAAAGTAAATTTTTGATTAATTTGACTGATTAATTAGCCACTGATTTATTAAACCATTATTTAACAAAAACTTAACAAAACACACTTACCGAGTGTTTTATTATTGTAATGGGGAAAACTGCACTGCGACCCTTTGGATCTATTGTGCCCCCTTCTGAGCCTATAGCTCGTCCGTCAACCCTAGTTCTCGCACGAAGTCGAGAACTTTTATACCGAGTGTTTCCTGTAGCACATAAATTAATTAGGAAAACAATTTTCAGACACATCAATTAATTTGCTTTACAATGTGTTTTCATTTATTTACAGGAATTTCAACAGAAGCTCTTCCAACTCTTTGATCTGGAGCGTAATGGATATTTGCTGCAAGATCGCTGGATAGAGCATCTCAAAGGTCGACTCACGTAAGTATCCGTAAGAGATCCCTCTATGGATCTGAATAAAATGATGAAGCTGTTTTCCACTTCTTACTCATTTGCTTCTTACTGATTGTAAAGAGGTGCCAAAACAATTAGCTGACTGCCAGCAACAAAAAAGCTGTCTCCATACTGATTCTTATTCCCAATCACAAATACACACGCACTTGCAGCTCTGGCTCTGTTGCACTGTTGCACCATCCAAGTGGCATGCCCCAGGCGGAGGCATTCCAGCTGCGCCAAGTTGTGCTACCAAAGCCATCGTTGCACTTGGCACGACAACGGACACGGACAACGGCGATGCCATCGCCAATGGTGATGCTATCTGTGTTGTATGTTAACATATACAACAGCTAACATAGTCCGCATGCCGTTACCCTCTCCATACCCCCTACCCCTCCTACTCTACCTCACCCTCTCCACTGCACAGTAGTTCAATACTGATTCTATGTGCTCTAAGCAATACAAGTTTATTTGTTTTAATTTGTAAATAAAATTTAATTTTATTTAGCTATTTTTTATTTTTAAATTTTGTTTAATTTAAAAAAAAAATAGTTTTTTTTGTTTACTAGAACTAAAGAAAACTCTAAAAATATCAAATGTTATTCAGTAAATTCATTTCTGCAAGAAAAATTTCAATTTTTTTAATTATAAATAAATAATTTTTTTTTATTAAATAAGATTTGAATCGGAATTTTTCGTAATACCCAAAAGCTTATGCACCGTTCTTAAATTTTTTTTTTAACTTTGTAAATATATAATTTTTAATCATAAAATGTTTTCCAAAGTTTTTAAAAAGTATGTTCTAAAAAGACAGGCGAACTTCCCTAACTCCAATCACCATTATCCAAAGAAAAGGTTTGAGCTATGGAGATATTCGACTTATAGAGTTATTTTTCTTAAGTCTATTAATTTCACTGCCACTTATTTAGCTTAGGTTAGACAGAAATTCGAGTTATAGAAGTTCGAGCTATGGAAGTTCTACTGTATCACTTAAAGATAAATGTCTATTAGTTATCGCCTGGACATTAAATAAAACATTTTTAATAAATTAAAAATGTAAATTAAATTGGGCCAAGTAAATCAATCAGTGACCACTGTGCAGTGTTCTTCTCGGCCAGCTCTGGCACTGCCAGCGACTGTCACTGGCCTGCCTGTCGTAATGAAGTCATTCAAATACAAATATAGCGTGTCGGGCGCGGGAGTCGGAGTTGAAGTTGAAGTTGGAGTCGAAGCTGAAGTTGAAATCGAAGCTGGAGCAGCACAGCTTCAGCTACTGGGATTGGGATTGGGGGCTTGTTACCGTCAATGGCATTGCTAATGTTAATACTGAGCTTGGACTCTTTTCTTTTCTATCGTTCCTCTTATTTATTTTCAACTTCTTTTCATTCTATCAGCGACGATCGGCAAATGGATTTTGCGGAGCAAATTGAATCTGTGGCCTATGTCATTTGTGGTGAGAAGAGTCAAGTGTGCTTTAAGAACTTTCGCGATATCTGGCATACAAGAGGCGTAAGTGACACGCCCACATTTTAAATTATTTTTAAAAATAAAAATTAAATTATTTATACAGATATTGGACAAGCTGTATCGTCTGATTGACAACGATGGCACTAATCTCATATCCACAAATCAAGTTATGGAGTTTATTTCACATTTAACCAACTCCAGGTGTGTTTAAAAATATATTATTATTTTTTTAATATTTATTTAAAATTTTACGCTATTTTTAATTAAACCTATTCCTCTTTAAGAATTATTATTTTGAATTAATTCATCATTATTTAATTTTATTTAAATTTTTATTTTAAATTAACATTTTTGAATTTAAAAATACTAAAAAGTTGAATATATTTCCAATGAAACAATGGTTATATAACTGTAAATAAAGCTGGTTTAATTTTAAACTTTTGATAAGAATTTCAATTGTGAGTCAAAAACTTGATCGCACTCACTCTTTAAATATTCCCAATTTGCAGCTTACTCATCATTTAACTTGTTTTTATGGGCACGACATTTTTAAATTAATGAAATTTGCTAAAAAACTTTGTCTTAAATGAGTTTAATTGCAAAATAAGATACAAATTTCTTAGAAATTATAAAATGAAATACCTGTTAAAGGGGATTCGTTTATTCTTTATTTAGATCGCGTAGATAAGATAATCCCACTCCTTAACATGCTTCCACTTGAAATTAATCCACATTAACATAATTATTGTTCTTCTTTTTCCCCTTTAGACCCCGCACAGGCTTCGACAAAAGTTCCCTGGCACGTCTGGAGCAACTTTTTCGTAATACTGTGGGCAATGAACAGGAAATACGCAGGGAGGAGTTCCAGAAAATTGTTACCTCCAAAAATGTAGGTCAACTAAACTGCAAAAATTTTAAAAATTCATTAAAAAATTTAACAAATACTTAATTTAAAAAAAATGATTTTATCTATTTTTTTTTTTTTTTTTTAATTGGTATTTTTTGATATAATTATATTTGCGATAAATTTTTATCTTTTTATATTTTATTTTAATAGTCTTATTTTAATACTTTAAATTTAAATTTCTCCAAAATATAACAAAATTATTTAATTTTTCTCATATTATAGCCATTTTTTACGGAGCGCGTGTTTCAAATTTTCGACAAGGATAATTCGGGCTCGATATCCCTGCAGGAGTTTATAGATGCCATACATCAGTTCTCTGGACAATCGGCTGATGATAAAATACGTTTTCTATTCAAAGTCTACGATATTGATGGTGAGACTTGAACTCATTTAAGAGAACTCTTTAATTACTTAAAATCTTGCCCAGGCGATGGTCTTATACAGCACAAGGAGCTGCACGATGTGATACGACATTGTATTAAAGAGAACGGCATGGAGTTCTCAGAGGATCAAATCGAGGATCTAACCAGTGCCATGTTCGAGGATGCTGATCCTCACAACAGTGGCGAAATCACCTACGAAGCCCTGAAGAATCAGCTGCATAAACATGGCGGTCTGCTCGAGAATCTCAGTATTACGTAAGTTAATTATTACAGTTGGACTTCTAAAGATATTTCTATTATTACATTTTGAACTTAGCATCGATCGCTGGCTGGTGCCCATTGGCGAGGAGCAGCCGGCGGGCAATAAAACCTCACGACTGTGGAATACAATACCTCACCAGCTGACGCTGGCCTACATGAAGAACAACCAGGTCTTTGTCACGTATCTGTTCTTCTACATAACCGTCAATTTGTGCCTCTTCATCTCGCGTGCCATTCAATATCGTGCCAGCAATGGATTCGTCATCATTGCCAGAGCCTGCGGTGAGTTTTTCAGCGATTATCCTTCCAAAATATTTTTTTTTTTAATTTATCCGGTACTTGTAGAGTCAAAAAACAGAGTTTGGATTTTACAATTTAAGAGCTGCAGTTTCCTCACAATGCAATTTCTATTTTTATTATCCATCAACCCACTAAATTGCAATTAAATTCGATTCTTATACAGCAAGTTATGGCTATTTTTGAGCTTAACATTCTTGTTTATTATTATTCATACGAGTAATTCCAATTATTATTATTTAGATCCAAACATTTTTAAGCAAGTTATGGCTCCGTTAATTCCGTAAAACCTCATTAAATCCACAGTATTGAAGATAGAACTCTCATTTTTGAACTTAACATTCCCATTTATTATTATTCATAATTCCATCTAATATCATTTAGATCAGACTATTTTTAAGCAAGTTATGGCTCCGTAAAATCCGAAAAACGTCATAATACTCACAGTTTTAAAAATATAATTATCATTTTGGAACTAAACATTTTCCAATGCTATAATCCATCTTTCGTCTTAATCGCTTCACGATCGATTAAATATAACGCTAGTTATGCTTGCTTTAAGCTGCAATCAGCCTAAATGTATGCAGTAATAAATATATATGTTTACCATTTGATATATTTTACTTATTAAGTAGTTTAGGGCTTAAAGGAGCTTTCACGGCGCCGAATAGGTAGAAATAAAGTTGAGAGCTAGCCGCTAGCTCCCGGAGCCCATGTGTGCCCACCGCTGACTTAGGCAGAAAATTCACATTCAATCTGTAATCAAAACTCTCTTTCTTTGCAGGACAATGTCTAAACTTCAACTGCGCCTGGGTGCTCGTGCTGATGCTGCGACACTCGCTGACGTATCTACGATCGCGAGGTTTATCCTCGTTTCTGCCCCTGGATCATCATGTGTATTTGCACAAGCTGACGGGAATTACGATTTCGGTGCTTAGTTTGGTGCACACGATAATGCATCTGTTCAATCTCACCATAATTGTGATCAATGATCCCAAGATAAATGCTGGACATTTTACGATACCCGAATGGTTACTAACCGATCGTCCCGGACTGTATGGCCTCATTCCGGGCTGTGCAAATCCCACGGGCGTGGCACTCTTGGTTATTCTCATGGTGATGTTTGTGTGCTCTCAGCCATTTGTGCGGCGCAAGGGCAGCTTTGAGGTCTTCTACTGGACGCATCTGTTGTATGTGCCCTTCTGGATACTCACGTTGTTCCATGGTCCCAACTTTTGGAAGTGGTTTCTGCTGCCGGGTGCGGTTTATATTGTCGAGCGTGCTCTGCGTTTTGTTTGGATGCGTGGCGAGCACGGCAAGACTTATATTAGTTCCGGTTTGCTGCTGCCCTCCAAGGTCATCCATTTGGTGATCAAGCGTCCGTATCATTTCAATTTTCGTCCCGGGGATTATGTGTTTGTCAACATACCGGCAATTGCCAATTATGAGTGGCATCCATTTACCATCAGTTCCGCGCCAGAGCAAGAGGATTACATGTGGCTTCACATACGCACTGTGGGCGAGTGGACAAATCGTTTGTATCGTTACTTTGAACGGGAACAGCAGAGGCTGCATCAGGGCGAGGTGAATACTCACATGCATGCGATTCCCACGCCCAGTTTTATGCTACTGAATGAAACGAGGAATCCCATGTTGGCCCATGACAAAAATCGCCAACTGTCGTCAACGCCTCAAACGGATTTCCTGGCCCGCAACATGGCCAGCAATAGTTTGAATGATGCAGCGACTCCGCCACAGCGACCACCACGACAGCATCGCAGCAAGCTGGCAGCCAACTCAACTGCAGACTCATTGGCACCTGCCACAGGTGTCAATCGCATTCGCAGCATCAAGAAGTCACTGCAACGCACCTTTTCCCGCAAGGAATCCACCGAACCAAAGCCCAAATCCAATCAGCTGAACCAGATCACGGGCATTGCCAATGGCGCCTTCGTTGCGGATCCGGCGGAGCGCGAGGATTTGAGCCTCAAGCAGCGGCCGCTGGAGAAGAGCATCTCCTTGCCGGACATCAGCATGAAGAGCAAGAAGCGCAGCAGACTCAAGGCGTAAGTACCGTTCTTAGTCTGTAAATATACATAGGAAAATCGATTAAACTGTTTTTTTTAACTCGATAGTCGATAATTTTAATTTTTTGACGATTTTAACATTATGATTCACACCACTACACTGTATTGATCTGTTCTTAGTCTGTAAATGTATATAGAAAAATCTATAAATCTGTGTTTTTTTAACTCGATAATCGATAATTTCAATTTGTTGACTATTTTAACATTTTGATTTATACCATTACACTGTTATGATGAAAACTCAGTTACCTCTTCCAAAAAACGATTTTCAAGTTTCTTAAATCGATAAATTTTGTTCACGATATATCAAAAACTTGTTTTTTTTTGACGAATTTTAACATTGTTGAAATATTGACTACTCGATTTTTGCGGAAGCGATTTTCAAGTTCCTTAGCTCCATAATTTTTTTATCGATATATCGACAACTCGATTTTTGTTTGGACGATTTTAACATTTCTATTTAAAACTCGATCCACGATTTTAATTTTTATCATTACTCTGTTTTGAAGATATCTTAGTTGTTACATTATCGATTTCAACTATTAATATATTTTTAAATTTTTTCTTTCTGTTTTTTTAAATACGAAAATCCCAATTTTTTTTTAATTCATCATAAATTTGTATATATATTTTTTTTTAATTCATCATAATTATAGTCATTAAAAATGTTTGAAAAAATCAATAACATAATTTACAAATATTTTAGGGAAAAGTTAGAAAAATATCAGAAAAAGTTATTTTGATACGAAATGGTTTTTTTTTTGCCATTACCAAGCTTAAATCTCCTTTTTCCCCTCATTTTGCTTTGCAGTCTGCGCGACTTGGGACGCTCGGAGTCGGAGCGTGCCTTCGATGACAAGCAGATGCGTCGAGCTCGGCACAACAGCGTGGGATTGGCCTACTTGAGTCCGCAGAACAAGTCGCTGGCTCAGAGTTTCCGCTACATGCGGAACAAGCCGACAATCATCGCCTTCAAGACGCCCAGCGTGGAGTCGAGTGAGCTGCAACAACAGACACCACAACAGCCAGGAGCAGGTGGAGGCGGAGGAGGCGGAGAAGGTTCATTGAATGATGACATGACAGATGCGGGATTACGTCTGTCCAGGGCGGAGGGTTCAGCGGACAAGTTGCCCATGACGAGACTCAGTCTCTCAGCGGAGAATAAACCCTTGGAGGTGGGTGCCATTAACAATTAACCTTTAAATTTTAAGATTAAGTCTAATCTCTAATATCGAATCTCTAAGGATAACACGGTGACGGGCGGCAGAAAATCCCGCTTACGTCGTCCCACATTTCTGCGCACCTTGTCCACGTCCTTCGCAAATCGAGCCATTCAAAATGGAGGTGGCGGTGGCGGTGGCAGCTCCACAACTAACAGCGGGGCCAAGGTCACACTCGATGCAGGCGTCATGGAGGTTTGGGCTCACACACGCACTATTACACACACACACACAAATACAAACATAATCACATCAGTGCTGCCAATTTAACCATTTTAGATATTTTTAAATAACTCAGCAAAAAAAATCTCTTAATTTTTTGTTTATTATTTTTAAACGAGTTAATTTATTTAACGTTGAAAAAAGTACTTTTTAAATTTGAGATACATTTAAGTAACTTAAAAAAGAAAAACTAATACAATTTAAAAATTAATAAGACCTAATATTTAAAAAATAACAAAATATGATACATTTTTCTTCATTTCAAATAATTATAGTTATCAAAGTCAATCAAAAAATAAACTTTTCTATTTTTATAATTTAACATTAAAAATAACAAGAATTAATATTAAAAAAGAAATTTATTTCAGCTTCTTAATTTTAATAAATAGTAATTGTTGCCGCCAAAATGAACATTTTTATATTTTCTTTTGTAATTAAATTTAATATCAATGTTATTAACACGAATGTTATTTAACATAAATGTTATTGAAATGTAAAATTAATATAAATGTGAAATTTCGATAAGCTCATTACATTTCATTCTTACATTTCTATTACATTTATGTTAAATAACATTCGTGTAAATAACATTCATATTACATTAAAATTACAAAAGAAAATATTAAAATGTTGATTTATTTTAATATTTTTTATTATTTATTTTAACTAAAATAAATTATTTTGGCGACTAATTGGCAACACTGACACAAAAGTACTATATCAAAATTCCCTCACTAATTAAATTTATTTCCTCCATTTATTTAGATCTTTATTGATGGCCCTTATGGCGCGCCATCGAGTCACATTTTTGGCGCCCAGCACGCGGTGTTGATTGGCACTGGCATCGGCGTCACGCCCTTCGCCTCCATTTTGCAGTCGATCATGCACCGTTATTGGAAGGCGCGACACAGTTGTCCCCGCTGCCAGTTCGAGTGGGCGAGCGAGATACCCAAATCTGTGATGAATCTGCGCAAGGTCGACTTCTTTTGGATCAATCGCGATCAGCGATCCTTCGAGTGGTTTGTCAATCTGCTCTCGCAGCTGGAGATCGAGCAGGCGGAGCTGGGTGGTGCCATGGAGCGGTAAGTTAAGATATTACATTAATTTCTGTTAACTAACATTTCTTGTTTGTAGTTTTCTGGACATGCACATGTACATCACGAGCGCCCTGCAGCGCACGGACATGAAGGCGGTGGGTCTCCAACTGGCCCTGGATTTGCTCCACGAGAAGGTAAATTGAACATGAAAATGAAATACAATTTCAGTGATAATAATAGTAAAAATAATAGAATCGACTGCCATTTAACGCCAACATCATTTATTTAATTATTCAGGGGTGCCACAGTAACCGCTTTCGCTTTAATTTCAATTAAACTCACACAAATTTAAGTGAAATTCAAGCGAAAACAATTTCTGTGGCACCCCTGATTTAATAATACTTATTTTCATAAAAAATTCAATTTTCAATAAAAAGTCATTGTCAAAACAAATCTTCAAACTTTTGTAACTTAATTAAAACATAGCCGATTTTTAAACGAAATATTAAACGAAATTCATGCAAATAATTGTTTTCGAAAAATATTATTTTTTAATGCAAAGGGTCCCCCTTTGTGTTTTTCGAAAACTCAAAATTTTAAATCTTAATCAACTACTTAGTCATAATTAGTATTAAATAACACACTAAATTTGATTATAACCCCTTTAAATTCATTCTGCATTTAAATTTTAATATTTTTTTCGAACTTTTAATCAATTCCTTAAAAATATTCCTTTCGAAAATATTTTAAAATTTTAAACCTTTTGCTAGAGTAAAAGTAATAAAAAAAGGAAATTTACAAACTGCATTCTCTGTTATCATTTTGCAGGGCAAGCGTGATCTGATAACGGGTCTGAAGACGCGCACGAATGCGGGCAGACCCAACTGGGACAAGGTGTTCAAGCAGCTGCAGGCACAGCAGAAGGGCAAGGTCACCGTCTTTTATTGCGGGCCACCGCAATTGGCCAAAACGCTGAGGGTCAAATGCGATCAGTATGGATTCGCCTTTCGTAAGGAGTGCTTTTGAGATTGCTGCTTTACATAAACATATAGACATTTATATGCATTCATTATGCTTCAATATCCTCATTGTCGTCGTAGGGTTTCGGGTATCTCGTTTTCCAATTCTCAATATCTGTATCTTTATATATAGTTAGCTATTTATTTTGTCCTGTGTTTTTTATTGTTTTATTGCCTCATGTTGTCGCCATGTCTTCAAGCTTGTAAATATAATCACACAAAATGATAAAACATAATTAATTAATTAATTACTATAAATAAAAAGTTGTTACTCTATTTGTGCTACATTGTGATGTCCCTTTATTTGTTGACGACTCAAACCACTTACTGCAACCTTTTCCAGGTGGTTCCGAGTTCTACATCTGATGGCGATTATTATTCCAGGAATCGCAAATAAGAGTTAAGAATTTAACAAAAATTAAAACAAAAAAAACTGATCTGAAAAAATGGAAATATTCCAAAGTAAACTATTTCTGGATGGCATATTCTGAAACAGGATTAATTTAAATTTCTAAGATTATTATAAAAATTTATATTAACTCTTATTTGTGATCTTTATAAAAAAGGTATACCAATAATTAAATTAAATTTTGTTTAAAAATCAAAATATATTATATATAATGCAAAAAACAAGCTAAATAAATACAGAAACAAAATCAAACGTACATATCTTATTCATGCTTACAAATTTGATGACCAATTTTAATATAAAATATATTTTGTATCTTAGCTATGATTTTTAAATAAACATTTAATTATTAAAACAATATTTATGTTTAGATCAAATAATAAGAGTTATATTGCAATTTTTGATGAAAATTCACATATAATTTAAATTTTATAATTTTTTATTTTGATAAAATTTTAATCGTCAGTTTTTCACTGCAAAACAAACACAACATGGTTCATAAATGGTATAGTCTTCAATGTCTTGACCAGGTGCTAAAGTTAATATTGCTGGGCCGCGATTTGCGTTCAATTGTGATTGTCTCGTCATCGATTTTGTCCACGTTGTAGAATTCGCGCAGCTCGGCAATCGCCGTCTCCTCGATCTGGGTATGGACTAGAGATTTATTGCGCATGCGTTCGTAGCTCTCACGCTGACGTCGCTCATCCGCCAGAATCTTGGAGAAGCTATTGCCCTGATCTGCTGTAGTTGTTGTTGTAGCTGAAGTCGATTGTCCACGCATCATATTGGCAAAGGATGTGGGATCGGTAATGCTGCCCGTTGCTGGCGGCGAATTAAAAGCCTCTGGATAAGTTGTATTTGAATTGGAGTTGGAGCTGACAACACCCCAAGCATTGGGCGGAGGAGTTGGAGCAGTCAGTTCCAATGTTGCCGAGCTGTTGGCGGCACGCCAACTCTGTGTCTCCGAGCTGAGACGTTTGCGCTGTTTCTGCGACAGTTTCTGGGATTGTCCCATCAATGTGCTTAAATCTAGATTGTAGCTCTTGCTTAAGGGTGTGCTGACTTCGGTGGGACTGTTTGGCAGTGATGGCAGTGTTTGCTCCTTGCCAGGAGTTCGTGGTGACATGACAAACAGTTCGGGACTCAGCTGCTCCTCCTGTTTCAGCACATTGTTCACCTTTAAAGCCGTGCGTTTCTGCTCCTTTTTGTCCACAACTCGCGACCAGTTTTTAGCCTCATTTGGGCTGCTTTCTTGGGCTGCAGCCTGTTGTTCTGGCGATGATTCACTCACACTCAGTGATCTCATCATGCTGGAGATGGCCTGCTGTTCATAGTGATGCGCATCCTGTTTGTTGTGCAGCTCCTTTTGCTTGGTCCGCGCAGCGTCTTTCAGCTTGGCATCCTGAGAAATACAAAACAAGATAATTAATGATACTGAAATTTTATATTTTATTTTATAAATAAAAATATAAAAAAAATAAAATAAAAAATAAATAAATAAATCATTTATACGGAACAATAGAATTATAAATAGCAGTAATAATAATAATAATGAGAATTATAAGAATTGTTTTTTCATTAACATTGTTTAACTCATACCTGTTAAACTTCGATTAAAATTACTAATCAATTAGATTATTTTTGGAAATAATCGTAGTGACTACAAAATTCACTGTTGAACAGTTTGTGATTATTTAATGATTACGATTACAAAAAATCAGAAATAATCTAAAATTATTACAATTATTCAAAAATAATCAGAAAAATCAAAAATAATCATTTTGAGTTTTCGGATTATTTTTGATTTTTTCTGATTATTTATGACTATGTATTTATTAAAAATCTAATTAATTTATCTATTTTTGGAGTTTTCGGATTATTTTTAATTTTTTCTGATTATTTCTGAATATTTTTGATTATTTCTGATTATTTATGACTATTTTGTAAAAATTTAATTATTTTAAAATAATCAGAAAAACATCAAAAATAATCCGAAAACTCAAAAAGATTATTTTTTATTAATTTTGATTTTTTCTCATTATTTTTGAATAATTGTAATAGTTTTAGATTATTTTTGATTTCTTGTAATCGTAATTATTAAATAATTGGGCAAAACCGAAAATAATCGTAGTTTAATCATTAGTTCGACTTTTATACAAAAATAATCTAATTTCTAATGATTATGATTACTGATCATTATTTAACAGGTATGGTTTAACCTAAGATAATTTCTATTCCAAAACTTGAATGTAATCTTAATCTTAAGCATGACTAGCGCCCTAATTTATTAGATTTGTTTTGTAGCGCTAGGAACTTAATAAATAAATATGTAGACTTTAGATAGACTCACCACAACCATGCGATACTCCAGATCCACTTCGCATCCATCGACAAAGCTGAGCAGCAGCTCGTCGTCTATAGCCTCCGAGAAGGGTGTAATTTGGCGATAGTCAAACACCGTGTGGAACATTTGCCGGTAGTGATCATTGAGCAGATGCAGAGTCGTTGCCTCGCACTGCTCAATGCTGCGATAGGTCAGAACACGTGCCAAATTTTGGCAGATAAAGTCGAGGCAGCCCTTCTGCAACAGCTGGCAGTTGTACATGACGGCAAAGTCCAACATCTCGCCGCACTTCCTAATGCTAATCTTGTCCAGAATCAATGATTCACACACATTCTGCAGCGATTCAATAAAATACTGATCGCACAGCGTTATCATATTGTATAGAAATGTTTCCGTATAGTTTTGTTTACAAAATGCCTCCGTGTCCAGACTGTATAAATAATCGAGAATGGGTTCCATATACTCCATGGGCACGCTGTCAAAGTTGACTGTGGCCCGTTCCGCCCACGCGTGCATGAACATCATCTCAAAGTACTCCAGACGCGACACCAGGACACATTTGTGCGCCTCCAGCACTTCGCCCTCCTCGCACACAATGCGCACGTCGTAGAGTTCGGGGAAATGCGTGCGATGCAAACGATTGAAACGCTGTCGACTCGGCAAAGGAAACTGTCCCTCGCTGATGTGGCTGCAATGACAATAAGTCAGATATATAAGATTTTTAAATTAATATAAAAAGGCAATTTACCTGTTTACATATTTAGCCAATTCCTGCAACTGGAACTTCTCCAGATGAGCGTGAAACATTTCGCAGACACGGCTACGCTTTTGAGGTTTATTTGGACCCAAACTCTGGTGCATACAGTCAATATCTGGCAGGGAAATCAGTTGATCATTAGAAAACTACAATTAACGAGTCTTAAGCTACAGTCTTACCATCTTCTGTGGGCCAATAATTGCAGTAAATATGCTTTAAAATCAGTTCGAACATTTTGCCCGTCAGATTATCAAAGTTCAAATAGACATTCTTGTCCAAATAACAACGTATAAGTTCCCTCAGACCTGGAGCACGACTAAAGATGATAAACTTGTGTGCGGCAAATCGTTCACCATCCACATGGAGCACAACGTCATGAACGGCATCCGAATCGCAGGTGTCGTGATAGAGCTTCTTAAAATGATGCTCTCGACGGGGCAACGTTGGCTTCCTAAAGTACTTCATGTGCGATTCCTGGAGCACGGCAAACGAGGAGAAACTCTCATCGCAAACAATGTTGACGGCGCGATCGATATTCGGCACACGCTGCAAATCGATGCGTATAAAATGTTCTCTCGAGATTTCCGTGCGATTCTGATCGTTGTTTTGCCAAATATCCAGATTATGCTTGGGTTTATCCTGACTGCCAGCGGGAAACGTGAGTTGATTGCACTTGCCGCGATAGACGCAGCCATCGGCGAGAATCAACACTTGATTGCACTTGTACAGAATCTTCTTGATCTCCGGCAGACGAATGGGCGAGAAATTGCAACTGCAATGAGGAGTTTAAATTTCTTAATCTGCTTTAATTATAATTAAATTTACGCACCTGTAAAACTGTTGTGTATTCTCGTACCAAATGAAAACCACATTCGTTGCTGTGAGCATCAAAAGTTTTAGTGCCGCTGCGGATCCTTTTGTGGAGTTCTTGATGTTGCCGCCCATCACAGAGATGCTCTTGAGATCCTCATAGCTGCAAAACGTAAAATTTGGAATTAACTCTATGAATGTCGAAAAATTATACTAAGAATATCAAAGTTACGAAATAAGAACAAGCGGAAAAGGCTCCCAACTTTGGAATATCCGTTACTTATTCAAAGAAATTTTGAATATTTTTTATTGCATGCTTTTAGGCACTTACATTGCTTGAAACTTAAACTAGCCATTACCATCTTTCTATTTGTGCGATATTGTTACGATTTAGTAGGATAATAGGTAATAATAGTAACGTTAATAAGAAAAATAATCCCAATATCTTGAAAACTGTGCGATTTACGGAGGTGGAAAGTGGAGTGGCAAACTTGATCTGCGTGGGGTTTAAAGAAGTCTCTGTGCAAAATTTGGTTGCTCTAACACTTATAGTCTCTGAGATCTAGGCTGATCAAGAATATATACACTTTATGGAGTCGGAGATGCTTCCTTCTCCCTGTTACATACGTTGCAACAAATACAATATACCCTGTTACTTATTTTTTAAGTAACGGGTATAAAAATTTTGAAAACAAAATGAGGCAGCATTAAATATACAAATACAAATTTGTAAACCAAAATTAGAAATATGTAACATTATTTAAAAACAAAAATTAGGAAAAGCCAAAATGCAAGATTTTTAATATAATATTTTTGCCTTTTTCCTAATACGGCTTTATATGTTTAGTCAAGTTTCATAATTAATTTACGAAATGAAATAAAATCTTTATCTTTTACTTCGATTTATGACGTTTTCAACTGTTTTCTTTCGAGCCTTTCTCATCGCACATTTCATAATATACTTTAAAAATTCTAAAAATAATGTTAAATAATAAATACAGTCGAACTTCCCTAGCTCGAATCACCATTATCCAAAGAAAAAGTTCGATTTATGGAGATATTCGATTTATAGAGCTATCTTACATGAGTTTATTAATTTGTTGGAGAGAAATTCGATTTATAGAAGTTCGCGTTATAAAAGTATTAAGTATTAATCAACTGTATTATATTTTTGGTTTGGCTTTTTCTAATTTGTATCTTTCAAATTAGTTTTTTCCTAATTTTTCAACATTAAATATATATTTTTTAGTTGAATTTCCTAATTTATGCTTCCTATTATTTCCCTTTTTTTGGTTTCTTCACTCACTTGGGTGTCTTGATAGTTCTCGTTTTCTCAGCGTAGAACAGAAATATCAACTTGTCCGTTGAGTAAACAACAGTGGCTGCATTATTCGCCTCCACAAAGCCAATGGTTGTGCGCTCCGCAAGTTTCATCTGTAATTCAATAAATATTTAATAAATATAAATGATAAACTAATAATAAATGGTGTATAATACGTGCCAGTGTTGGCGCCAGTATCGTTTTGGTCTGCGAACTGATGCCGAATTGTCCCTGATTGGCGCCCCAGACAAAGATGCACTTGGCGCTGTAGGCAATGGAATGCTGATCGCAGGCAATGACACCGATTAAACCTTGGGCGCCCTTGTCGCGCAATGCGACGACTTCCTTGAAGGTGGCCAGACTGTCACCCGCATCGCGAACACCCAACTGATGATTATCATTGAGGCCGCTGGCAAAGACCAGCGAACGATTCGTCAGCAGCAGCGAATGCTGACGGGAGACACTCAGGCAGATGATGTCCTCCATGTTGCCGTTCTTCAGTGGCACCTTGACTCTTTTGGGTGCCGGCAAACTGTTCTCCACCCCAATGCCGAGTCTGCCGCCCTTGCCGTGGCCCACGGCGTACAGATGCCCCTTGTTGTCGCAGAAGAGACTGTGATAGGCGCCGAGGGCGACGTGCTCGATCCAGAGATTGGATTTGCGAAAGAAGTCCACCGCCTGCGGCGAACTCGAGCTCTGCTCGTTGCCAATGCCCAGATTGTAGTTCTTATTCGAGCCCCAGACGAGAATTTCATTTCTGCAAGAGATTTATAACACATATTTATTAATTTTCCATATTTTCAAAAATTTAAAAAATAAAGGCAAAAAATAATCAAATTGTAACATTTAATGACACAAAAAAAAAATTTCAAAAATTAAAATTAATCATCTTAGAAAATTAAAAAATTAAAAATAAGTAAAATTAAGTTTAAAAATAAATTAATTTCTGCAGGAGATTAATAATAACCAAACTGTAAAATTTAATTGCACCAAAATAAAAATCTTAATTCGAAAATGAGCACGAAAAAAATAAAATTTACTTAATTTTGGAATAAAACTTCTTATTAATTATTTTCTTATTTTAAAACAAATTAAATAAAGCTAAAAAATAATTTCATTTCTGCAAGAGATTAATATTACATATTTAATAATTTTCCATATTTATAAGTATTTTAAAAACAAAGGCAAAAAATAAACAAATTGTAAAATTTACCGGCACCGAAATAAAAGTCTAAATTCGAAAATTAGCACGAAAAAAATAAAATTTACTTAATTAAAAAAAAAACTTCTTATTTATAATTATCTTATTTTAAAAATTAAAAAAAAAAATTAAATGAAGCAAAAAAATAATTTCATTTCTGCCAAAAATAAAAATCTAAGTTCGAAAATGAGCACGAAAAAAATAAAATTTACTTAATTTTAAAAAACGCCCGATTAATTATTTCCTTATTTTAAAAATTAAAAAAAATTTAAATTAAGCTAAAAAATAATATCATTTCTTCAAGAGATTTATAATAATTAATAATATCTAAGTTCGAAAATGAGCACGAAAAAAATTAAGTTTACTTAATTTTGGCAAAAAAAAACTTCTTATTTATTATTTTTTATTTTAAATAATTAAAAAAATTAATTTTAAATTAACAAATAATAAACATGATCTCTTGGGCTCAACAATTTGCTTTTTTTAATTAAAAATAAAAACATATTCGCTTATTTTATTCTTTGTCAAAACAATTACTTGACTAGCTGTCGCATACACTGCAACAAATTGAGTACACCCAATTGGCGCTCAACGAGTGCCGGGTATCGAGTAAGAAACTGTTACTCACTGCGACATCGTGGCCACATCCCAGATGCGACAGATGGCCTGCAGCGGACAACGCGTGTCCTCGTCGCGCAGTTCCAGGCTGGCGCCGTAGCGCAACAACAACACGGCGCAGTCGATGCAGCCGTAGAATAGAGCACGGTGCAGCGGACTGCTGCCCGACTCGTAGTCCCGTATATCGATCTGGGCACCGTGATTCAACAGCCATTCGAGGACTCGGTAGCGGGCCACGGAGGCGCACATATGCACCGCTGATCGGCCGAGATAGTCCCGTATATTGCTGAAATTTGCACAAGTTTTGGCAATAAATGCGGCCAAATGTTGATCGTCAATTGAACGTTTTGTGATCGCGGCCGTAATGCTGTTGCCATGCTGACGTTGCCGGCACTTGACGGTGCAGTCATATTCCAGGTTTTTCAATGCCGACATACGGATTTCAACTTAATTAAAAACGCCGCAAAATTGCACTTGTTATTTATATTTTTATTATGTTATTGTTGGTGTTGTTGTTGTTATTACTACGACGATGCCGATAGCAGGGCAGTCCGGTATCGATACTTGGGAGAATTGAAATATTGATCTGAATAACTTAAGTTTAGACCCTAAACAACTATACAATAATTTTATATTTTGTTAACTACTTTATACAATTGTATTAATTAAGGTAATAGCAATTTAACATAATTGTGAAATTAAGCAAACTATCGATTGCGATAGCAGCTACCTAAAAAATACTCGTGCCTGCTATCGATGTACCTAACACAGTGTGGTATTTAAAGCGTATCGCGTATACGGTCACAGTGTATTCTAGAGTAGAGTTGTCGATTCTAGTTCAGTTGAAGGATTTAGTTCAGTAGTTCAATTTTTAGTGAACGAACTAATCGGTCATTTAGTTCAGTAGTTCAGTGACTCGAGTCCCATTATCGTTCAATAGTTCGTTCGAGTCCTTTTATAGGTCAGTAGTTCGTTCGAGTCGTTCAATAGTTCGTTCGAGTCGTTTGAGTCTTTCCAGTCGTTTGAGTCGTTCAATAGTTCGTTCGAATCCCATTATCGCTCGTTATATTTAAAAATAGGATTGAAAATAAAAGCCAATTCGGATTTTAAAAATAAAAACAATAAAATTCATACTTTAATCCAATTAGTCTGAGTATTAATCTTCTCCGAAGATAATAAAAATAAAAAAAAAAAACAAATTGTTTCACGCAAATTAGTAACATTTGTGTTTTGACTGAAATATCAGTCCAAGTCTGCCTGCCAACGAGATAAAGTAATAGAAATTAGCATACAAAATATAATGAAAAGCTTACCTATTCTATATTGTTGTATATGAAAGTCAATGTCTACTTTATCAGGTTGCTGACCTGTAATGGGACTCGATCGAGCTATTGAACGACTCAAACGACTCGAAAGACTCAAACGACTCGAACGAACTATTGAGCGACTCAAACGACTCGAACGAACTACTGACCTATAAAAGGACTCGAACGAACTATAAAAAGACTCGAACGAACTATTGAACGAACGAACTAAGCAACTGAACTACTGAACTATAAGACCTACAATCAGGGATTTAGTTCGTTCGTTCACTTTGGTGAATAGTTCAATCGAACTTAGTCCGAACGATACGATACAACTCTATTCTAGAGTTGGGCTTTTTAGTTCAATTTGCTGAATAATTTTTTTCGCTAAGTTTTCAGTCGTGAACTAAATCAGTCAATGTGAAATGTGTTTTAAGTTTTTAATTAAAACAGACGATTAATGCCAATTAGATTCAGAATTATCTTTTAATTTGTTACGAAATGTTAGGATTAATTAAATAAATGTCTTGTAATAAGTGATCATGCAAAAAGTGGAGTAAATACCTTAATATGGGGTGAAATGGGCTGACGCCCGGCTGGAGTGGCCGGAGTAGGGAGTTGATCTCATTTCATCAGGATTAACTATTGGTAGGGTGGGCGACGCAGGTACTGGCAATTCGTCAGTACCAAAATTCCCTTCTTTTCCAAACAGGAACGCCAGAACAGATGACCGATGGAATTCAGGAAATAAATAAATTGATGTTACCCGACTATCCGTCTATCGAGGGTCTTATCCATCCCTGGAAATGCAGTGAGCTAGCTGGCAATCGATATTCGGATGCGATAAACTGTCGGCAAATAACAAATTTTTGGGTTGTACTTATACCCTCGCTTATTGAAAATGAGAAAAAAGATTAAATTGGTTTTTATATATTGGGCTTAAGTAACCTTTCACATTGTGTGAAACTTAAAAGTATGTGAAGTTGAAACATAGAAGAAATGGAATCTCATCGGGGAACTCCAAGTTTATAATTCTAATTATATTTCTTTAAGAAATTTATATAGTTTTCTTAAGAAATTACTGGACCAGCTGCGAAATGATCGATTTAGTTCATGATTGACTGAAAAGGTTCATTCGTTCATTTGAACTTTTTCAGAACGAAACGACACAACTCTACTTAGTCCAGTTTTAGTTTAGTTGTTGCATGCACCGCCGCGTATCGGAGCTCCGCGCACTTGCTACGTAAGAAAGGGTGTTAATTTATTGATAAAAAATAGAGTAAACTCAGCAGTGGCATATTATATAAATGGACAAACACAATGATTGAACTGTAAACATACGGAAGTGCAATATATGGGGGCTGCATTAGTGATTCAATGATTGATATGATTTATGAGTGTGTGTGCATGTGTGTGTGTGTGTGTTTTGTGGTGCTCCTGTGTCCCAAAGCGGAAATCAATTGAAATTGAGTCATAAGCCAGAAGTTGAACGCGTCATACATTTTGATCCCCAAATACTACGTATTGTGTTGTCATAGGCATTAATTTGATTACTCGCTTACAATTGAATTAATATGCAAAACAACAACATTATAAAAATCTACATACAGCAGTTGTATATATGTTTGTGTGTGTGTGTGTGTGTGTGTTGACCTATACATGCTAAAAAAAATAAACTAAAGTGTTGGTGTGTTAGTGCAACTTGCTCATCTTTATTAATTAATTAATTACTTGACCCGGGCACACGGGCACGGCACTGTGCGCGCTAATAGCTTGAGAATTGTTTAAAGCAAATACATATGTATACAAAGAAAAAAGCAATGAAATAGTTCGCGTTAAGTTCGTGTGCACGTAATACTTGTGTGCACACACACAAACACACCTGCCATATGTACATGTGCACATACAGTTAGTCGCGTAATTGTTTTGACAAAAAAGAGTTAAACTTTAACTATACATTTATTTTTCTTTAGCCATTAATTAATTCAAAAACGTATTATTGTTTTTCTTTCAAAATAAAATATATAGTTTATTCTTTGTCAAAATAATTAGTTGACATACTGTATGTAGGTTGCCTAGAGATATGCTGCTAGTGCTTGAGAGAGTCCATGTCTGTATGTGTGTGTGTGCT
The DNA here is from genome assembly GCA_037043495.1 of Drosophila recens. Lineage (NCBI taxonomy): Eukaryota > Metazoa > Arthropoda > Insecta > Diptera > Drosophilidae > Drosophila > Drosophila recens. Next base: position 53,813 of record JBAMBJ010004026.1, read on the forward strand.
TACTTGTTTGTTTGTATATTTATGCGAGAGCCAAGTTTCTCTCGGTAGCTGCTGCTCATTTCGTTTTAATTTCTTTCTTGTTTTTTTTTATTTACTTTTAGTTCACACAGATCAGGTTTTTGCTACGAGCAACGATAGCCGAAGCCAAGTGTAGTCCTCGTCATTGCAGCTGCATTACATTTCTTCGTCTCCCTTTTAACATATTTATTCTAAGGTGCGAGAGAGAACAAGTGGCTGGCAAAGCAGGTTGCACTCCACAAACACACACACACAGAGATACAGGCTGAAGCAGAATGTAAAACGCATCTCCGGAAATGCCAATAGAAACAACAACAACATAAAAAGCATAAATAAGGAAGGCGATTAAAAGCATAAAGCGATCAAACTGAAGCACAAACAAAGCATTAAGAGCGGTAGAGCGATACCGAAAGTAACGTGTTAGAGTGGTGTAGTGCTATTTCAAGTCAATGCAGCTTTCTGCATTGAAGCTGCTACACATACACTCACATACACCTACACACACGCACACACGTAAACTTTGGCACAAATTTCTGAATGGAATAATTATGTTGTGATGGGATCGTGCTCGTGTACACGGCGACACTTTCTGCTGTCAATATGCTTCCTGCAAATGGTAAGTTTGATTATCTCTCTCTCTCTCTCTCTTTTTATTGACCTTGTTCTCTAATTTATAACAATGCGTGCTATCTGTTCTCACTCCCACCCCTCTCCATTTAGATAACGATTATCGAACGCCAGGTATTCGACTTTCTCGGATATATGTGGGCGCCCATATTGGTTAACTTTTTTCAAATCCTGTTTATAATATTTGGATTCTATGGCGCATATCATTTTAGAATCAAATATATCATAACTGTAAGTATACACGCACGTGCTATCTCCCTCACCCTCTGTCTCCATTTGGGGCGATAACGCGATAACGATAACCCAAATTTTACTTGTTCTTTTTTTTTTTGGTCAGTATTTGTTATGGAACTTTATATGGATTGGCTGGAATGCGTTTTTGATATGCTTCTATTTAAATGTGGGCAACCTGGATAGGGTAAGTAATTGGGGTCATTCTCCCCATACCATAAATACTCTATATACAGTACGTCAAGTATTTGTTTTGACAAGGAAACGAAAAACTAACAACGAATGTAATTTATAAAAATTTTATCAGGCATTGCAAAAATAGTGGGTTAAAAAACAAAACAGTTTTGAAATAGAATATCTCAGGATTTTATTTTCAATTTGTATGAAAATTTTATTTTTCTCATTTGATCTAATTATAAAGTTTTTTAAATAATAGTTAAATTAAAATTAATTTGAAAGGCATTGCCAAAAATATATTTTTTGGTATTTTTGTATGTGCTTTAAAATAATAATTAAATTTTAATTATTCGGGGGTGCCACAGAAATCGCTTTCGCTTGAATTTCACTTAAATTTCATACAAGTTTAAGTACAAGTTTCAGCGATTATAAAAGTAACTTTGTAATAATGCAAAAATATAATATTTGGTATTTTTGAATGTGCACTACACCTACTTTTTATAATTTTTGAAAATTATAGGATTTTTTAAATTGTAATAAGAATAGCATTTTTATTTATTTGCAAATTAACCTATTTTAATTTCGATCTTTATCAAAACATTTTCTCGACATAATATGAATTTATTTTTTTATATTTATGCTTATTTATATAAATGTTGTAACACATATTTTTTTTCTTATTTGAATATAGGAAAGCGATTTATTGAATATGGGCACCGGGAGCGTGTCGTGGTTCGAGGCAAATGGTTATGGCTGCAAGCCCACCTACAACATCACATCCGATGATCCATTTCGTCCCCTGCGCCCGGAGCGTGTCGAGGACTGTCTATTGGACTATCAGTTCGTTGAGGTCATACACTCGGGCGTACAGTGCGCGCTGGCGGTGAGCATTAATCAATTTAAAGTGCTTCAAATTGCTCTAAATTATATATATATACAATACTCCCATTTTCATATACTCTACCATACTGTATAGCTGCTGGGCATACTTGGTGCGATTCTAATCAGCTGCATATTTCTCGATGAGGACGACAGATGTAAGTTTACAAACACAGTTTATATACATATATTATATAGCACATACACATTATCGTACTCGTATTATCAATCACTAATCGGTGCTGGTTATTAGTCTAAACAAGGCTGCAAAGTCGCTCAGGAAGTTGATATCTATTTGTGTTTTCTTTTCTATATAAAAGTGAACTGAATTTAATTTTTAACTTCATTTTTTTTTAATGTTGTCTTTATTCTTTTTCCTTCATTTTATCCCTTGAGCAATTATTTTAAAATATATTTTAAAAAGTTTTTTGAGTCATTTTTTAAGTGTAATTTTAAGTTGTTACTGCTCAGACACTTTTGTAACTTTGCTTAAACAAAAAACCCTTTTTGTTATATTATTTTTAAATTTTTATAAATTCTGACCTCTTTTTTATTCAATATTTTGCTTCCAGTTTACGACTTGCAGCCTTGTTAAAACAAATTTAAAACTGTAGTTAATATATGTATTTTTGTGGATCCAATATTCTATACTCCTCTTTTAACTTAACTAGAATTTCCTTTGTAATTATATCTTCACTGAACTTTTAAAAATTCAATCCCAAGTGTACCACAAAATTATGCCGAATGTTTGTGAAACGAAACAAAATGAAATGAAATGAATGTTATGTTTTATATTGTTAATTTTTTATTACGTATTTATTGATGAGAAAATGAAAATGTTGCTTTGTTATGTCCAAAATCAAAAACCCACCCGGAATGCCATTAACCAATGTGTAAACTGTTTCGTTATGTGATTTGTCTATAAAAAACCGAAACAATAAAAAAAAGAAAACTGTTATGAATACCATACATCATATCATATCAAATCATATACATATACGTATGCTTATAATTCATGTTATTATCTATGTTTATGTCTTTATAATCAAAAAGAGAAAAACTATGATTGTTTTTAAGCGCTGTTTTATCATAATTGCCATATTAATCGGGCATGTTCCACAAATCTTAAAAAATTCGAATGCAACACAATTTTAACTGTCGATTTCGAGATATTTTTTTCTTAAGTTATATTTGATACAATATTATAACTTAAATTTATTTTAAAATTGTATAAAAAGTAGCAAACTTAAAAAAAAATTTATATGTTTTATAGCATGAACCAATAATTTATAAATATGATAACAAATTGTAAAGAACATGTACAAATTTTCTGACTTCTTTAATTACTTAGCCCATTTAAAAACCTTTTAATCATAAATAAGCTCAACAATTAGAAAAATGAAATATAACAAATTTTAAAGAGAGAAAAAAAATTGCTAAAATCAATTTTTATTCATATTGGGAAATGTAACTTTGACTTTTCTGCTTGTTTAATTTAGTTTAAATTTTTCAAAATTTATTTTTCCAATTTTAACTTTTAAATACAGCGATGAAAAATAATTCACAATTTAAAATAATATGAATTCTGTGTAAATTAAAATTTAAATTTAAAAAATTTAATTAAAAATCTGGGAGTATTCTACAAATTTCCATAAATTCTCTTTGCTTAAAATTTGTCTAAGAAATCGACGTTACTTTTTAGTTGTTTTCTTGAGATTTGTGGAACATAACTGCCTAACAAACAAAACATGATGTAATTAATAACAATTACGGCATGTGATCTATAAATGTTAAAGCATTTTAATTCCAATTTTGTGGTTTACAGTCGATTTCATGAACGGCGACGCGAAGAGTCCACAGCACACGGTCGTCCATCCAATGTACGTGAGCTATACAAGTATTCCGACAACGGCATCAGCAAGCGCCACAATGCAATCAAATAAGCAGCTACAACAAAATTCACTGCAACAATTTTATCATCAACAACAACAACATCAACAGCATCAACAACAACGACAACACAAAACGAGCAACAACAACAACAATCACAGCATTTGCAACAGCTACAATAATACACTCAATAATCGTCAAGCCGAAATCGAAACAGAAACAGACACAGCAACAATTAACCATAATGCATATAAACAATTAACCCGCAACACAAGTGGCAACAACATTGGCAACAGCAGCAACAACATTGGCAACAACAGCAGCAATGGCAACAACAACATGGGCAGCATTAAGCGTCACAGCGAGAGCAGCCAAAGACGCAAGATTCGAAATCAAAATCAAAATTCTGTCAAAAAAACAACTCAACCAAAATCCAATTCCAATTTAAACTGTGTCAGTCCCATGTCCATTTCCATGTCCATGTCCACGACGCCCTCTTTGAGCTATGCCTCGTTGCAAAACTCGAATCCACAATTGGCCCACAATTCGTCGTCGCTGAGCAACAGCAACTATAGCATATTCCAATCCAATAATGACAGTTTTACAACTGCCCAGAATTCGCACTTTGCACGCATTCATCATAAACCAAAGCCGCCCAAATCTTTGCCAGATGTTAAATATTCTCAACTGCCATTGGATCGCTTGTCACGCAATCTCGAGGAGGATGAGGATGATCAGTTCTCGCTGCCCAGTGAGATGGGCGGCGTTACCTATGTGCCCTTCCAGAGTCCCACGCCCAACAGTCTCTTTGAGCATACCCAGACTAACAACAACAGCCACAACAACAACAACACTTCATCTCAATCTAGTCCCAATAATAATCAACACACATATGTCTATGATTCACAGCCCAAATCTTTGGGTTATTCACCTAGAATGTTGCGCGTTAATGGGCGGCAGTTGCCACGCCCCACACAAATACCATTGCCCACGGTGCCCATACACAGCTGCCAGCTGCAGCAGCTGGCAGAGTTGTCACCACCACCGCCACCTGCTGCTGCTCCGCCTCCGCCACGTCCACACATATTCCAGCCACGTCTGGGCCAGGCTCCATATCCAGATCTCTCGCCGGAAATAGCCGAGAAATATGCGATGCCCACACAACATGTTGTTGTTGTTGCTGTGCCGGGCTCGCCCATGGTTAGGCGCAGTGGGCGTCGCCCGCAGCCACGCCCACAGCCATCGCAGGCCAATTTCTGTGACATTGTGCGCACCCAGAGCGATGACCGACTGGAGCAGGAGCTGCAGCTGGAGTTGAATCAGCAGCAGCAGCAATCGCAGCAGGCTCCACATGTCAATAGACGCAGTGGGAAAAAGTCACGTCCTCGCTCCTTTTGCAATTCCATTGTGGGCGCCCAGGCTTAGTCCTTAGTCCTTGGGAGCTGGGAACAGTCAAATTCAGTCAACAGTCAATTTTTGAAACCTGGAAAACTGTAGTAAATAAGAGCATTTTTTTTTCCTTAAAAAGTGTTGCTGTTCCCAGTTCTAAAATCAAGTTCAAGATCCTCAAAGCTTCCTCGGATTCCTCTGTTTACTGACCAAAATTTATAGACTTTTTTATAGACATAGGAGCAACATGACAGCGGCTGCTCTCGATCCTTGACGCCTGCCTGCCTGCCAGCCTCTCTCTAAATCTTTCCGTCTCTCTCAGTATGTTCAGCTTTTATTATAATCCCTCTCTCTCTCTCTCTCTGACTCTCTCTTAAAAAATCTCTGAAATCTGTTCCAGGTGCTGGTCAATTTGCCGCTTGTGTCCCATATGTTTTGTTGTCCATATACTAATCTCTGTATATTACATTTAGTATGTGTTGTCGTTTTTTGTTGTCGCTAACAGAGATTTAATGTTTAAATAAACGAAATATCATAAATAGGTTAGGAACAACGGAATAGAAACACTATTACAAATTCTTGTACGGAACTGTACACACTTTGGAGGCAATGCAAGTCGAAATTTTTATTAAAACTCTTTCAAATCCATAGGAACTAGGAATTGAATTTAAATTCTAAAGTAGAAGTTGAATATGTGGAACACAAAATCATTTTAAAACATCTAAAAATGTTGAAATTAACTTTTAAAGTCAATTGTCAATTTAATAGTGGAAACGAATGGAAAATTAGAAATTTAATTTGAAATTTAAGCAAGTCAAAAGCTTAGAAAACGGTTCCCAATTCTAAAATGTATATTTTTAAAGGGGAACAATTTGGAAATGAAACAACTGAGATTCAAATGAAATTTTTAACGATCTAAATATATCTATGTACCAATTTCAAACGTTCCCCTTGCAAAAAGAAACCAATTGGGAATTTTAACTGGGAAAAAATGAAACTGAAATTAAAATACATTTGAAAAAAAATTCACTTGCATTGCACTCTAAGTGAAAATTAGGTTTAAGATTAAGCTTTAAATCGGATGCCTTGAAAAAAGCCATTAACTAGATTTGTGCAAAAACAAAAATACACACAACACACACACACACATCTTAGAGACTTTCCAAAAATGGCTTTTGTTAAAAACATTGTGAAATGTGATAGAAAATGTTACAAAATTCAAAACGAAAGAGAAGTTAAATCAAAGCGGGAGAGAAGCGAAAACGCAAAGCGGAAAGTTGAAGAATGCCTTCATAATTTTATGTTGAACTGTGATACTACAAAAAAAAAAACAAAAACATGATAAAACGTAGAACAAAACACACAAAAGATATGTCACAAAATTTTATCGAAAAAAGTTAAGAAAACTTTAAAAAATATTTCAAAAATGATAAAAACGTTTCCAATTTGCAAACCAGAATGCCTTTGAAAGTGGAGAAAAGACGGCGGAGAAGCTAAAGCGAGAAGCGTGAACTTCTCCAACATGGAACTACTAAATCAAAATAAATATATAAATAGTTGCCTTTTTGTTGAGAAATATTTAAAACATATGCATACAGTACAGTTTAGAGATATAGAAAACGTTGCGAGATTCGTTATAGTATATAAATTATATAGTTATACATATAGTATATGAATTGTTAAGTCTAGAGATTAAGCTACAACAATTTGCTAATTATTAGTAATTATAGTTATGCCAGGATCTATCGATCTACAAAAATATATACACAATTATATAGTATAGCTATAACTACATAAATATTTACAAAAAACTAATTGCGTGTGCCAATTTCTTGCAAAGATTTCAAAAGCGTTTCCAATAAATGTTCATTTACACAAATGTCTTGGCCGCCTTTAACTTTTCCTTAACTTGTTTGTCGTTCATATACCTAAGTATTATCTACTATACAGTATGTCAAGTGATTGTTTATATAGTGAAACAAAATTCAACTATTTAGATTTGCAAAAAAAAAGAGAAAAGCTTAATTTTTTTTTTAATTCAACTGAGATCAAATAAAATTGTATTCGTTTTTTTTTTTTATTTAACAAAGGAATAATGCACATATTTTGTTTTGTAAAATACATTTTTTTTTCAAACTGTTTAAAAAAAAAAAACATTTTTTTGATTTTGTTTATATTTTTTAAAATAAATTTTTAAAAAGAACACCTCTTATTTTAGTTTTTTAAAATTGTTTTTAAACAAATTCATTTGTTAAAACAATGTTAAAAAAAAGAAGAAAATTGCACTTGATTTTTAAAATTCTTTTAAAGTACAAATTTATCATTTTATTTTTATTATATAAAACAATTTACAAAAAAAAACTTGCTTTCTAATTATTAAAATTTATTTTAAAAGGAAAACACAAATTCCTGACTTTGTTTTCATTTGTTAAAACATTTTTTTGAAAAGAAAAGCCCGTTTCTTGATTTCTAAAATTGTTTTAAAATTAAATTTAATTGGTTATATTATTTTGAATTTGTTAAAATAATATTTTTTTACCAGAAAAACCTTTCCTGATTTTTAAAATTGTCTTAAAAATAAATAAAATCTTTTAAAGTATTTTAAAGCATTTTTTTAACAGAAAAACCTTTGTTGGTTTTAAAAATTGTCTTAAAATTAAATAAAAATCTAAAAGTATTTTTTAATGTATTTAAAACAGAAAAACCTCTTTTCCTGATTTTTAAAATTGTCGTTTTCACTTGTTAAAACACTTTGTTGACATACTGTATACATCATTCTGGTCAAGTGGCTTCTTCATGTAGCGTTTAGCGTACTCTAACCCAACGGACCTTTTCTGTAGCTAATTCTGTACCACATTTAACCGCCTTCAATCACCTTCAAAAAAAACCAAACAATCACTCTAACTAACAGGTAACTGCTGCTTACTTTTAGCCTGCTCTTTAGATCAGTTCAAATGGTTTGGAGTGATTTTATTAATTGAATTTATTTAATCTGCAGTGAAGCACATTAACAAGCAGTCGAAGCATCGCCAGTCGTCGTTGTATTCCATTGAGTTTGGCCAGAGCAGCAGCGACACGATTCGGCACAGTAATCGCGGCGATGTCCTGGGCGGAGATGCACATGGAGATCAGGATGGTGGCGAGCTGAGTCCCAAGCCGATGACACCGCGTAGAGTTAAACGTCGCTCGGTGATGGCACGCGGCTCCCAAGGCAGACAATCAAGCGGCGGACGTTCGCATCATGGCTCCAGGGACACCTTACGATCCAAGCACGGATCGGGAGGAGGAGCAGACAGCAGTGGCAGTGGCAGTTATGTCCGAAGCAGCACACGCAGCTCTCGTCGCAAATATCATCAGAATCCAGTCACAAAACTCTTGGATCAACAACAACAACTTGGCCAGCAGCAACAGTATCAACAACAACAACCACAATTGGGTTCATTTCATCGCCAGGAGAAACGTTCACTCACCGAGAGTAATTTACAATACTTAAATAGCAATAATGTCAGCTTGGGACATTTGGATAATCTGGGCAAGAGCAACAATCATTACAATTATCACAGTTATCGCAAGAATATTCCACTCGATCCCATTTATTACAATACAAATGGCCAGGGCATGTTATTGCCACCCAATATGGATGAGCAGGCATCGCCACCATTGCAACCACCACCAGTACCAGCTGCCATTGGTGGGCACTACAATGCCAGCTATCAGCACTCCACAACACAACTGAACAACGACGAGTTGTACAATAATCGTCCGCCCTCTGTGCGTTCCAGTTACTCAAATTTTCATGGCTCACGGCCGCTGTCCACGGCCAATTACAATGCGAGCGAGAATGTCTTTGCGGGCTTGAGTGGTGCCAGCAGCCAGAGTAGTCCGCCACAGGCGCCTTGCACGCCACCGCTTTATCAGCAGCATCCACTGCATCATCAACAACAACAACAACAGCAGCAATATTTGCCACCTCCTCCTTTGCCCGATCCGCCGGCGCCTGTTTATGTCAGTAGCCAGCAGATTCCAGGATCACACGGGCACATGTCATTCTCCAAACGCACCGCATCCAGGGAAAGCATACGCTCCATGGCATTTCTCAACAACGGACCGCCCGCCTACAATCTCAACTATCACACGCCGCCAGACTCGGAGACAACCATGTGAATCGCCATCTTATAGATTTATTTCTATGCTTTATTCAATCCCATTAAAATCAGCGGAACGCACTACAACAAAAACTTTTTTTTTTGGGAGCAGCAGGAGCAAAGACGTGCTTACCGCTGATTTATTCAACTGCATTCACATCCAAGATCTCGACCATCGATTGAAACAAAACATCAACTGGATAAAACTAACTACTAGATCGTTCAAAAAGTCCCCGGACTGACACATAGGCCACTCCACTAAAATTTTGAAATAAATTTTTTTAGACTGACTAGTTCATTTCTAGGCTCCAGTGAAAATTTGAGCGCAATCGGAAGCTTCGCTATCGAGTTAGAAATATTATTGTTGTGCAACTTTTTAAGTTTTTTGAAAAATGGAAAAAGCTGAATTTCGTGTTTTGATTAAACACTGTTTTTTGATGGGAAAAAATACCGTAGAAGCAAAGACATGGCTTGATTAGCATTACGGGGTCTCTGCTCTAGGTAAATCAACTATTTGCGATTGATATTCCAACTTTAAACGCGGTCGTACGAGCACCGAAGACTCGAAGCGTTCGGGAAGGCCAAAAGAGGTGATTATCCCAGAGATCATCAGACAAGTCCGTCAAATCGTATTGACTGATCGAAGAGTCAAAGTGCGTGAGATTGCTGAGACTGTGGGCATATCGACTGGGTCATCGGTTTCGATTTTGCATGACCATTTGCATATGAAAAAGCTCAATGTAAAATGGGTGCCGCATTTCCTAGATATTGATCAAAGGGAAAAACGAGTGGCCGATTCCAAGTCCTTTTTGGACATGTTTAACCAAAATCCAAGCGAATTTTTTCGTCTATATATCACCATGGATGAGACTTGGATCCATCACTACATTCCGGAGTCCAATCGGTCATCAGCTGAGTGGCGAGGCCGGTGAAAGCCGTTCGAAGCGTGTGAAGGCAAGTCGATGGGCTGGTAAGGTTTTTGCCAGTGTATCTTGGGATGGACATGGAATAATACACATCGACTATCTTAAAAAGAGTGAAAAATGCAACAAAGAATATAACTCTGCATTGCTTGATCGTGTGAATGACGAAATTAAGAAGAAACGCCCGCATTTGGCAAAGAAAAAAATCCTTTTTCATCAACACAATGCACCATCTCACAAAGCCGCTTTTACGATGGAAAAAATCAAAGAATTAAGTTGGGAATTGCTTCCTCATCCTCCATATTCCCCAGATCTGGCCCTTAGTGACTACTATCTGTTTTCAAACTTGAAAATATGGCTCCAGGGATAAAAATTTTACTCCAATGAAGAAGTTGAATGGGAAACTGAAGCCTATTTTGAGGGACTTTCTTCAGACCACTACAAAAAAGGCATCGAAATGTTGAAAGACCCTTGGACAAGGTGCATTAAGCTAGACGGAGACTATATTGAATAAATAAATTGATTAAAAAAAAAAAAATGTTTTTTTCACTGTCAGT
>JBAMBJ010004027.1:0-23932 GCA_037043495.1 Drosophila recens
GTACTTAGTATGCGATCATTCTTTTTTATTAATTTACCGACAATTTTTTATATGATTAATTTATAGTTAGAACACGCGATAGAAACTTTTCAATGCGGTGCCAATAATGCCGCGATAGAGTCTGGCAAAAAGAGGCGAATTCAGAAACGGGAGAAACAGAATGTTAGCCCAGTTGGGACTACGCATTGTACTATTGGCCACGTTGGTCAGTTTCAGCTTTACCCAGAGCCATGGTAAGTTCAACAACTGAAAAATGTATTCTTATAAAAATAAAACTAATAAAAAAAACACAGCTCAAACCACCTGTAAGAATGGACTGGGCAGAGTGCTCTACGAGCGTCTGCCCAACCAGCAGCTGCAGGGCTACGATGACGATGTGGTGCGGGACACAGCACCGCCATTTCGGGTACTCGAGAAATGTCAGGATTTATGTTTGAGAGATCGCTCGGGGACCAACAATCTGGTGAGGACTTGCACCAGCTTTGACTTCCAGCCGGGCAGTCGAATCACCTCGTTTGGTGGCACCTCCGAGTACGAGGAGTCCCTCTGCTATCTGACCTCGGAACAGGCTGGACCCGAGGGAATTGGCAGCTTGATGCTGGTGCCCAATAGCGTTCATTTCAACGAGATCTGTCTGACATGTGAGTGGGTTGTGGGTGTTGACAGCACTTGAATTGGAGCTCAAGAATCTCTATTAACTCCATCCATCTCCATCTCCATCTCAACTGCAGCTAGCCGCCCGGAGCGAGAGTGTCCCAGTCGACGCTATGTGTTCGAAAGGCATCCGCGAAAGAAACTCAAGTTGCCCATAAGCGACATCAAGGAGGTGAGTGCCAAGTCAGCGTCTGATTTGGATTGGTAATTATTTGGGTAGCCAAAATGGTAATGAATGTAACAGTCAGAAGGAAAAATCTGTAAAGTACATATGTTTTTAATCAGCATCAACAGGAGAAATTACAATAGACACGCTTTCAGAGACTATAAGAGCTAGATCTGCCAAATTAAGTGTCAAGATGAATAATAAAATTTTAAAAAGTAAAAGCTAAAGTATTGATAATGTGCGAGTACGAAAATGATGGCGATATTAATGTTATATTGAGACTTAATTTTCATTTAATTTGTATACGACTATAAGAGCTAGATCCGCCAAATTTTGTGTACAAATTTATAGTAAAATTATTTACAGTAAACACTGAAAAATAGTTGATATGCAATTCAAATTCAATGGCGATAGAAATTAAAACAAAATTAAATCTGAGCTTAGTTTTTAATGCGACAATAAGAGCTAGATCTACCAAATTTAGTGTAAAAATTCATAATAAAATTATATACGGTAATGAAAAATAGTTAATGTGCAATTCGAATTTAATGGCGATAGAAATTAAAACAAAATTAAGTCTGAGCATAGTTTTTAGAGACTAAATGTTCATTTGCTATTATTAAATATTTCTTTTAATTGATGACTTAAGCTGCTGTGAGTATTTTATGAACGAGTTTCTTGTTTTCTTGATGCTCAACAGATAACGGCCGCCAATCGTTCGGACTGTGAGGACAAGTGTCTGAATGAATTTTCATTTGTGTGTCGCTCCGCCAACTTTGATTCCACGATGCGATCCTGCACCTTGAGCAGATTCACACGACGCACACATCCGGAGCTCATGGAGGATGATCCCAATTCGGATTATCTGGAGAATACGTGCTTGAATGGCAAGTCAAACAGAGTTAATTGAAAATGTGAATGTATCTTTAAACTGTTTCCATAATCAACTCTCAGCTGAGCGACGCTGCGATGGCTTGGCGGTGTTTGTAAAGGAGGAGAACAAGCGCCTGGGCGGCCCCTTTGAAGTGGACATCTTTAATAATATGACACTGGAGGAGTGCCAGACCATGTGTCTGCGTGCCGAGAAGTAATCAAAGAATTAGAACTCTCTCAGGTTCATTAGTTTGTAATCATTATTGCTTGTAATAAACCAATTTCAGATACTTTTGCCGTTCCGTTGAGTTTGATGATCAAAGCAAGCAGTGCATTCTGTCCGAGGAGGATTCCATCTCGCAGAAGGACGACATAAGCATCAGTTCCAGCCCCACACATCATTTTTATGATCTTGTTTGCCTCGATAATCGTAAGTGGCTACCGCAACTTAGCGCCTAACACAATTTGCACCACCATCGAACAACGAGGAACGAGCAACGAACACCGAACAGAGCAAAACAGAGGCAGATACTTCAGCGTTAAGTGCACCATTAAACGTTGACCACTCAAACTGAGCAGGAGACTCAGACAGAGACAGAGACAGAGACAGAGACAGAGACAGAGAAAGAGACGGAAACTAAGAAAGAGTCCAAGACTCTGACTTCGACTTTGCACTATGGGAAAAGTTACTTAAAATTAAAATTAAAAAGCTACACAGAAAAACATTCGAGAAATCAACTTTTAAATACTTGATTTTAGCCTGTATTTTTTTAAGTATCTATTCAGAATATTTTTGTTATATTAACGAAATATGCATATAAAATGGCTACCAATCAGCATTAAAATAGTTAGGAAAGTATAAAACATAAGATTTCACTGAAACGATTTTTATAAAACCCAGATAATCAAAATATTGGGGGAAAAAAGCGTTCTTTTTTAATTTCTTTTGTATTTGGAATAAGAAAAATCAGGATTATTGATCTTCTGACAATGCGCTAAATCCATTTTATCCCAGAAACCCGAAATTTATTTTGCTGTGTAGAAAAAATTTATAATTTTTTGTTTTTTTATTAAAATTAAATAGACAGAAATACTAAAAATCTCTATTAACAACTAATTTTACATACCCTCATTCACTTTTTTCACTTTTCACACAGCAGGAAAAATTTGAATTTTTACCAAAATATCGTACATTTTTTCCCACAGTGACTTTGAGTGCAACTTTGTAGGACATAACGACAGAAAGATTACAGTGCAGTGAAGCAACGGTTGCTTCTTCTTTTCTTTAGCCGTTTCTAACCGATTTTTAGCCATTCTCACATTGATTCCCGTTTACCGATTCCCGTTGCAGAACGCGCCACCGATTATCCAGATAACTCGGTTACCTCGCACCTCTTCTCCAGCGGACGTCGTCCAGATACAGCATTCCAGCGATACCGCAACTCGCGACTCGGCGGCGAGTTTCATTCCGAGATCACGGGACGATCGTTGAGCGAGTGCCTCGACGAGTGTCTCCGCCAGACGAGCTTCCAATGCAGGTGCGTTCCCATCTTGAAATACTTGTTATACCCTTCCAGAGGAGGGTGTTAAAATTTTTTCACTACATATGATGCGCATAAAGAATATATACATATTCTTGATTAGCAAGATCAGTTGAGAATGATTCTGGAACAGAAAAATCTCAACAAATCTCACAAATAAATTTCTTATTGAAAATTTGGCAAATTTTGATCATTCGGTCAAGATTTTAAATTTTGTTAAATTAACATTTTCGTAGTTCAAAATATTATAATTAAAATAAGATTGCTAATTTTTATAAGGTAATAATTTATCAATTTATCGTTATACTATCCAGATTTTAAAAAACCATAATTGTAATATTTATATTTATTTTTTGATAAATTCTTTAAAAATCTACGAGGGTATTAAATCTTCGGCGTGCTGAAAATAATTAAATTTCTTGTTTTTCCTTGTGGGGAATTGACCAACCCACGAACCACTTTTATGATCTTCACTGATCTGATCTCTTTCTTTTTTTGTTGCTTTTTCTGTTACTGTTCTGTTTCTCCGACTGTTTCTAATTCTCTGTGTGTTTCTGTTGCTGTTGCTGTCTCGATTTGTGCTTCAATCGTGCAACAAATTGCAGGTCTGCGGTTTACAGCGATCGTTTTCGTACTTGTCGCCTCAGTCGGTACAATCAAAAGGATGGCATGCGCATTATATACGATGCTGATTATGATTACTATGAGAATCTGATGTGTAAGTAAGCTGTCGCTGCTAATAGAGTAGTCTGTAATCTCTGTCTCTGTATCTGTCTCTTCATCAGTAAATGTTGTGGGCGCTGGCGCCGATGGCGATGGCAGCCACAGTGGCAATGATCCCAAGCGACCTGGTGATCAGTCTGGCAGCAACTGGAGACAGCCTAACAAGCACGACGATCGCTATGGTCCGGGGTCAACAGGTGTTGCTGGGGGCGTGCCTGGAACGAGCCTGGGTCAGCATGGAGGCAGTAACCACAACAGACTCCCAATTGGCGAAGGCGTCGACTATGGCAGACCTTACGATCGTTATCCGGATACGGCAGCCAATGAATATGGTAGATCATTTAAAAGTTTAAGCATAATTTTTATTTATTATTATGATTAACAAACATTACTATAATGTAGATCGTTATCCTTATGGCTATGGTGATCGTGAAAGAGATCGTGATCGCGATCGTTATCCACCAGATCGTTATGGTGGAGGCTCTCGATATCCGGGCTCAGGTCCAGGTCTAGGTCCTGGTCCAGTTGGTAGCGATGGCATGGGTTTGGGCTATGACAGACCCTACGATCGTTATCCGGATGAATATGGTAAGTAGAGCATGACTTTCTCTCTCTATTTATTTAACCGTTAATATCACGCATATTTAATGTGATATCACTGCTCGATACTGACAACTAATTAACTAATTAATTAACCAACCCAACGCGACACGACAACTTCCTAGATCGGTACCCAATGGGTGTCAATGGCGACAGAGATCGTGATCGTGATCGAGATCGTGACCGTTATCCGGAACGATATCCGCCAGATCGCTATGGAGACAGACGCTATCCGGACAGGGATAGGGAGCGGGATCGGGATCGTGATCGTGATCGCGATCGTTTGCCTTATCGCCCATTGCCTTATCCGGCGATCAATGACAACTCCCTGCCCAGTGATCTGCCCCACACGCGACCCTTTCCCATCGATGACGACGCTCCCTATAGACCCTATGGATATGGAGGCGGAGGTGGCAGATATGGCGACAATCGCTATGACAATCGATATCCATCCCGTTATCCACCGAGTCGAGACCCTGTGGGAGGTTATACGGGTCGCGATGCTCCCGACAGCATCTTTCCGGATAGACGCTATCGTCCCTCCTCCATGGACCCCTCACGTTATCCCTATGCTCCGGACTCTCGTGCTCCGCCCGGACGCTATGATGATATAGTCCATAGTGCTCGACGTCCGGAGCCAGAGTCCGCCAAACGATATCCGCCCGCTCCCCTTGCTCCGACTGGCAGTGCCAGCAAATATGCTTCGAATCCGAATCGATTTCCGGTAGGTAACGATCGTTATCCGATCGATATTTACAAGTACGGCAATCGCCTCGGAGGTAGCGATCTTGGCAGACGGCCTGGTAAGTAGCACCACTAATACCGACTACCAGTCTAATACATAATACGACTACCCCCCACTCTGATCAACTCTGATCGACAGAAATTGATCCGCGATGTTGCAATACCGATCACTGGTATTACCTTTTGACTGATCGCAGAGGTTAATAAAAGCAAGAGATCTTTCTTCTAAATGTTACTATTTCTTATTAAAAACAAGGATATAAAATATATGGTTGAGTAAAGATATTTAATCTGATCAATTTTTTATGTTATTGTATTACTTGTACTTTTTCCCATTGTTATGATATTTTAAATAAATAAATGTTAATGCTCTATATCTCTTTTATCTTCTCCATATTCAGTTTAGTAAGATTTTTGCAAGTCTACTTAACCCAACACATAGACAGCATCTCTACCAAACGTAGATCTTAAGAACCTACGAATTTTTACCCAAAGCTTTTTTTCGTTGAAAAATTATGCAAGTTTTTTGTTCAGCATGTTCTGGCTCAGAATATACCGTTTGAGCTTTCGCTGTAAAGCTGTAAAAATGTAAAGCTGTAATATCAAAGAAGAGCTTTCAACTTTTTCAATTTGTCAAATGCAGTAGCATACTTTTAGTTGCACATTTATAAACGATCAAAGCGATCCGTTTATTAAATTAAGGGGTAATTATTAACAAAAATATATATGCAATAAATAATGAAGAGATTTTCTATTATTTATACATTGCAGTATGCAATAGCATACTTTTAGTTCCCCAATTCAGCTAACGAAGATCACTGCGATCAGTTAAATAAATTTAAGGATTTTAACAAATTTTTGAATATGTAATATCAAAAGTAAATGTAAATGTATATGCCAAAGTATTATTTTAGTATTATTTTTTTTTTCAATTTAGCTATAGGCGATCACTGCGATCAGTCAAAAATAAACTTGTAATAATATGTTAATAACAATACTTAATCAAATTTAAAATAATTGATCCTTTAATCAGGTTTAGATCGTCCACCTCCGTACTACGACTACGACTATGAGGAGCGTTATGGCGATCGATATGCGCCTGGTCCGTACGATCGCGAGTACGATGGTCCCCCGGGCCGTCGCCCGCCTCCAGGTGGCCCCTATGGGCGTTACGACACGCCTTTCAATCGCCCCTACGGTGGTTTAGGAGGCGGTGCAGGCGGGCTACATGATGATCGTCCCATACCGCTACCTGGCCTCGGTCTGGGCCTCTCACATCCGCCCACGCCGTACGGTGCTGGTGGTGCGCTTGGTGGTGGGGGATCTCATGTGGCAATTGGTGTGGGCGCTGGTCCGCCGCGTCCCCCGATCACCCGCTGCGAGGAGAGTGACAACTTTAAACAGATTGCGGCCAGGCACAAAATGCGACGTCATTTTGTGAGACGAGCGCTGATCGTGCCAAGTCTGATACAGTGCGAACGGGAGTGCATCGAGAGTCGGGACTTTGTGTGCCGCAGCTTTAACTACAGGTTTGAAGAAGCGAAGAAGCAAAGAAGCCAAGAAGATGTGGCGATAAAAACAGCTAAGAATTGCAATTGTGTATTCAATTTACAGAGACACCGCCTCCAGCTACGATGATCGCGACAGGGATCGCGATCGCGATCGTGAACAGCACAGAGACAGAGACCGAGAGTCGCCCAACTGTGAGCTGAGCGACAGAGATTCGCGGGAACTGGACATACACGATCCGGGATCGTTTGACGCCTCCAACTATGACTTCTACGAGCGGAGCATCGGACGCAGCGATGGCGAATGCATGGATGGCAAGTGATCTTCGCTGTTGATCTATCGCAAATTGACAAGCAACTTGTTGTCACCAAATTCGTCTTCTTATTTAGTTACCCAGACGTGCAACGAGGAGGGCATGGAGTTCACCATACGCACGCCGGAGGGCTTTCTGGGCAGGATCTACACCTATGGCTTCTACGATCGCTGCTTCTTCCGCGGCAATGGCGGCACCGTCAACGTCTTGCGGATCAGCGGACCACAGGGTTATCCCGACTGTGGCACACAGCGCGTAAGTCGTGACTCTGACTCTGACTCTACATTTATCATCGATTGTTTTCTTTTTTTTAAATCTTATCTCTCGTGTAGTACGGTGATACGTTGACTAATATCGTGGTCGTGCAATTCTCGGACAATGTACAAACGAGTCGCGATAAGCGATACAATCTCACCTGCATCTTTCGTGGACCCGGCGAGGCCGTCGTCAGCTCTGGCTACATCGGAGCGGGGTAAGCAACAAGTGGAATCTAATCACAGCTCGATCAAGGCAGGCTTGTGCAGTTTTTTAGCCTATGCGATATTTTTGGTCTGTGCGTTTTAAATCTTTGATCGCACAGACTGAAAGAATTAGAGCGAGCAAATTTGGTAATAAAACCAAAGAATGTAGACAATTTTCATACTTTTCTTTTGAAGAACTTTGTATTCTCAAAATTTTGTTAAAACTCAACCGATGATTCTGTGAATTGGCAATTTTGACCATATTTTAATCTCTAAATTGATTCAGCATGAACATTTTATTTCAAGGACCCTAACGATTATAATTTTTAAAATATAAATTACTAAAGGTCGCTTCAGACGAGCACTTTTTCACCGACAATTTTTGTCAAAAAGAGATTCTTTCGTGTCGTGTGAAATTAAAGAATAATTTTTATTTTAAAAGTTGAAACATAAAAATTGACTGTAAATGTCTTTAAACTCATATCTTAAAAATTTAACTCATAAAAATATTCACAAAATTAGTTTATTCTAACATAATTGAATTCATCAATACAATATTAAGTTAATTATCAGGGGTGACACAGAAACCTATTTCACCTGAAAAATGACGTAAATTTCATACAAATTTACGTCAAATTCAAGTGAAAGAGATTTCTGTGGCACCCCAGTATATTTTTATTGTTGAAATGATGTTTTGTTATTAATATTACTCTAGGTCGGGCAGTCCCATTCCCATTGAGTACTTGCCGGCTGAGAACACACTCAGCTCCAAGGTGCGTCTGAGCATTCTGTACCAAGGCAGACCCACGACCACAATTGCCGTTGGGGATCCGCTGACATTCCGGCTGGAGGCGCAGGATGGCTACAACCACGTCACGGACATATTCGCCACCAATGTGGTGGCCAGAGATCCCTACTCCGGGCGCAGCATTCAGCTGATAGATCGCTTCGGCTGTCCCGTCGATCCCTATGTCTTCCCCGAGCTGGACAAGCTGCGCGATGGCGACACCTTGGAGGCGCGCTTCAATGCTTTCAAGATACCCGAGTCCAATTTCCTGGTCTTTGAGGCGACTGTGCGCTCCTGTCGCGAGGGCTGCCAGCCCGCCTATTGTCCGGGTCCGGCGGGTCGTCAGGAGCCCTCGTTTGGCAGAAAACGCAGATCGTTGAATATTACGGAGTTACCAGAGCCACAGGCCCTTGAAGGCGTCAATCAACTGGACGCGAACAACTCGGAGGAGGAGGTGATTGTGGTAAACAGCACCACAGTGAGCGCCACTTCGGGTGGTGCACCATTCAATGCAACCACTCAGGAGGGCGAAAAGTCCAAGGAAAATGAGGAGCCCGAGCAAGTGCGAGAAATGATTGAGGTGGGTGTTGTTTTAAAGAGAGGTTAATTTTAGGATTATATTTCCATTGATATTTCCTTTATAAATTTTGAATAAATATTTGAAGAATACCAAATATATAAAAATTAAAATAAAAATTTATAAAATAATTCTAAGAATGTCAAAGATGGAAAAATTATAATATTTTTTTAGCTTATTATATTATATACACTTGCCAGAAAAACTATGCGTACACACTTTTTTTACTTTAACAGCTATTGTTAGTGAGTCATCATAGTGAGACAAATATATTTGGAAAGATTTTTCAAAAATATTTTTGCTAGTATTTTTTATAATTTTTTGAAAATCCTAAAAATTACCATTTTAACCCCTTTTTCCTTCTTTTCGCTAATTTTTGACATTTTTAAAAAAAATAATAAAAAATACTAACAAAAATTTTTTTTTTTAATTTTTTTTTAAATTGTTTCAAAAATTGTTTTGCATCAAAATATTTGTTTTTCAAAATCGAGGATAAAAGTTGAAAAAGTAGATGTTCACAAAAAAACTAATTTTTAAATTGGTACTTGATAGGTTAAGGAAATTTTTGCATCATTCAAACGGAATTTATATGACCTTTCCAAAAATATTTTTTTTTTTACTATGATGACTTGACTTACAATAGCTGTTAAAGTAAAAAAAAGGTCGTACGCATAGTTTTTAAATTCCCAAAAACATATTCTTAATTCGCATGAGCTACCAACTCGATAATTTCTTTGTAGGTCTTTGAAACACGCGAAGAAATTGAAAAGGAATCGTATCCGCGCAAGCTGGTGGCACCTGTGGAAACGGTCTGTATGACGCCCTCGGAGTACCATGGTCTGATCACGGCCATTATATTGCTGATGATACTGCTCTTTAGCATCACGTTGGTTGCTGGACTCGGCTACAGGTGAGTGGGCAGTGGAGAGGAGTCAGCAGTCAGGTAGTTAATCAGATTTAAATAAATCTCTGTCCCCTTTTTTTTGAAGACGCTATTGGAAGTCCATGTCGAAGAATCGTCTGGTGGATCGCAATTCGCCCATACATTCGCTGGGACACTCGCATTCCTCGATACGCACTCACGAGCGATTCACTGAAATTGGAGCTGCAGGCGGTGGGGGCGTGGCTGGAGGAGTAGGAACAGGAGTTGGCCACAATCAGAGCACATCTAATCGCAGCTCGAACGCTTTTCGCACCAACATGTCCATGTTTGGCGGCTCATTACACAAGACTTTTGCCACAGGGTAAGCTGATTGTCCATTTTTCTGAGTGTAATACTCGTACTCACACTCCAATTGAACCGGTCCACTTACTGACCCCCTTTCTCTCTTCTGTTCCCCCCCTTTTTCCATGCAGCAACTTGGCCCGAATGTGTCAGCTGCCGGTTATAAATCCCATTCGCTCTGGCGGCAACACCAATCATCAGTTCGAGGATCCCAGTGAACCGATCTACACGGATCCCTCGCTGTTCGAGCGCTCCAGGTGAGTTACGCTCTATCCGATAAGAATCCTTACACTCAACTTATACCCTTTCCTTCATCTGGACATGTTTCCCCCTCTAGGAATCAACCTGCCATTGCAACAGTTCGCAATTGTAAATATACATACATATATTTTATTTATTTGGTTAACAAACTTGACTTAGTTTAATCTTAGTCGTAGAGAGCACAGCTCTTAGAGGGGTCTGCAGATGCAGAGCCTCGCCTTGTTGCATATTCCATCACGTCCACCTGCGATTTGACACCTGGTCGAGCACCAATCGCCCTGCAGTTCACAAACTCCCGTGAAGGTCGGGATTTCATCCACAACTAACATAGGAAATATGTTAAACAATTAATTGATTAACTTTATTTTTAAAGAAACTTTAAAGTTCTTTTTAATCTCTAACTTACATGCATTGATTTGAGTTAATCCGATTAGCAATAACACCAAAATTGTAGCTAAACTCAAGTATCTCATCTTATTTTTTTAGTTTTGTTATAAACAAATCTCGACTTCAGACTAAATCAGACTGAAGCAACGTTCTAGCTGCTCAGGTCTATCAGGTCTATCAGGTCTCATAGTAGATAAGGCTTATCAGCAACAATTTGAATAATACGCTCTTCTAACACGAAAACTGCATGTCTCTTTGATGTTTTCTACACACGCTGTTGATTAATTGAAATTGTTTCACATTGTTGATTAATTTGTACTACATCTCATCTCCCGCTCATTATTTTATTTATTTATTATTATCATTTTTTTTCATTTCCATTTCCATTCTTGTTTCTTTTTTTCTATCACAGATCGCTGCGAAGTCTGACGATGGTCGCCGAGTCGGAAGATAATCAAGAGGTTTAAAGTATGCACAAGAGAATTTTTGCTCGTCTTCTTGTGATTAGTTTGTAAATAATCTAAAGCTGTTCCGTTCAACACCCAACAAGCTGCATACACTTCCAGATACAACATTCATAATGATATCAATTATTTATCTTTCTGTATTTGTATCTGTATCTTTGACCCCTCTGGATACCTCCGATACATGGGTCTCAATTCAATATCTACCTAGCTGTAAGACTTAAAACCGAAGAATCTATTAATATTAACAACAGAAAATTCATAGAAAAAAACATATAAAACACAAAACATATTTACAAAATGTCAACACACAATTATTTGTATACAACTAAGTTACAAAATGCAATAAAAAATTAAACTTATCAATAAAACAATTGTTTTCTTTATCTATTAAATTGTCATTTATTTTTATTTATCTTATTTATCATTTCTAGATTTTCGATTCCAGACATTATTATTTTTACTTTAGCTGAAAATTCAATAAAGTTTTGAAGATATTCAATAAATTTTTGCTCTTATCTTAAGGATAAAAACACTGGATTTATTCAAAACACTATTTTCCAAAGAGTCCAACTCAAATACTTCTTAAAAATGAACCTGTACAAATAATTTTAAATTGTTTAATTAAATTTTTTAGAAATACGCACAACAATTTAAATTGATACCAAATTATTTCTTATCTTACTCTTAGAAAAAAAAACACTACTCTCCGTTCGATATTCTGGGGAGTAATACATTTCTTTCTAGAAATATACATAAAATTTTAGTGGATCCCAAATTCTTTGGAATATCATTCTCCGAAAATAAACACGGCTTTCGTATGGGAATAACGCACAAGGCCGTCACGCTTTACTTGAGAGCTCTTTGATAAAGGGCTTATGTAAAGACCCTTTTAATAAATTTATTATGAAATTATGTAGTTGGCTTATAATTGAATGTAAATGCCGAATTTTGCGTGTAAGAAAAACAGTTTGTCTGGCGTTTGGGCCAAAAGTTCGTGCCGCTTTGCCCCGAACAAACGGCGAACGTGTCAAAAGTCGCAACTGCTCTGGGCTCAAAATAAATTTGCTCGAAATATTTCTATGCGTAATTCTTGCCTACGTGTAAATACCAATAAAACAAAACATAGTTACTAAATTTGTTGAATGATTTGTCAAGCGGAATTCGGTCACATGAATGGTTGAGGAAGTTTTAAATGAAGTTGGTTTTTAATATGAAATCTGACCAACTTTAGACTTGAATTGAATAGAAAAACTCCTTTCAATATATTTACATATTTAATACTTTCATTATTTATTTAAAAAATTAAAAAATTGATTACAACTGATTGCGCGTTATACTATTCAAATTTAATAAAAAATCATCTATGTGGAATTTGATGTCATGGGCATATAATGTAATGCAGTGTAATGCGTCGATTCGTATCGTATTGACCGAGTTAAGTTTTTATCTGGCCTGGAATGGAATTGGCATTTGTGGTAATCACACAACAAGCGGAATTCTTGTTCCGGCATCGGCATCGGCATCTGCATCGCAATCCACATCGCCATCCACATTGCCATCGATCACGTCCAGAATAAAAAAAAGACAAATTACTCATGCGATGAGATGCAGTGTGATGTGATGTGGTAGAGACTTTACTGGTACAACTAAGTAAGAAATAAAAAGAAAAAGCAAACGTCAACAACGGAAGCTTAACTTAGCCACGAGTATTGCCGTCTTGCTCTGGACCATGTTGTTTGGACATGGCCAAGACAGTTTAAGCGCGTTTCTTCTTCCGGTTCTGGACGCACGTGGCGAATGCGCTCATGAATTGCCAGAGACACAAATGAGACAGTTTTTTTGTTGCTTTACTTTTATTTAATATTCTTCTGCTCTCTGCTGCGTCGCTGCAACTGCGACTGCAACTATTTCTTGTACTTAAATCACGCATCATTTAAATTATGCAACATTCTTAAACGCAACCAAGAAGCAATTTAAAAGCGACGCGAAAGTTTCACAGACACATTCACTAACGAAACGCCTAACGAAGCGCAGCAAAGGGACAAGGAATAGGAAAAGGGATATAATTAAATAAAGATCGAGCAACTAATGTGCGCTCGGAGAAAAGAGTCATAAGTGAAGTGAAGTGACGTGAGAATCGAATCGAATCGAGTGCTAAAATTTTATATTTAATTTGAGTTGAGTGTCAAGTGTTTTTTTGAAAATGTTGCACTGCATTTGGCTGCTGGCCATTTCTTTGGCCGTGGTCAACAGTCGCTCCGTTCATTTGCCAAGTGGATACGAACATCATTTGCTGCCCCCCAATGCCTACTATCCGCAGCCCTATTCCTATCCAGCACCTGCTCCCTATCTACCCGGCTACCCTGGCTACCAGCCACGCCCACTGATCTACAGCCCCCCGGGCAGCTACTTTGATAACTCCTATAGCCTGAGGAGGCCTCTGCCAGGTGGCGGCAATCCCGTTGCCGTCGATTATGTAAGTATATGATTTATTTAAATTCGCCAAAAAAATGCAGCAAAATATAAAGAGCAACTAGTTACTATCAATTAATCGGTATAATTAAAAAGAATATATTATATAAAACTAAGAAACTAAGAAAATTTATTTGGAAATTATAAAAAATTGAGATGGTAAATAGTGAATCATTATTTTATTTTATTTAACTTCAAAAAGAAACATTCACTAAAATATTTCTAGCACTTAACATAAAATTTTAGTATTTTAATTAAACAAAATTTTTAGTTGAATATCTCTTAATATTAAAAAACAGAAATTTAAATTTAAAAAAAATCCAAATTGATTTTTTAAATTTTTAATACTTTTACTGAAAAAAGGCTTTCATGACTTTAAGAAGACACATTTTTTTAATAACAAACAATTTGTTGTTTTCATTTGCGAATTCAGAACAATCGTTGCTCCAGGAACTATGTGGGCATCAAGCCGCATCCGGATCAGCAGCAGTATTACTATGTCTGTCGCCCCAACTGCGTGATCTTTAGCAAGTGTCCGAATCTCGAGGTAATTTACAGTCGCAAAAAATGTCAAAAAATTCAATTTACATTAATTATGTAATTTTCTACAGCGATTCAACTCGATCAGTGGAAAGTGTGTGCAGCGAGTGCGTCCCGATTACACTGTATCCTGTGAGAAGGAGGGAGTTTTTGCCTATGCCAACGATTGCAAGGTCTTCTACATATGCGACCATGAACTGAACCTCAAATGGGGCGCTTGTCCCTCGGGCACAATTTTCTCATCTGGCGGCGGTAAATGCATCCCGGGCAATTCATGTCCCTCGACGGAAATCGCCAACAACGGCAGCTATATTCCGGAAAACTGCGAGGAAAAGTTTCCACAGTGCACGGAGGTGGGAACTTTTCGATCTCCCACCGATTGCGCCTTGTACTACACCTGCAAACTGCAGCCAAGTGGAAACTATTTGCAGACACGCTTCAAGTAAGTACACAAATATCGAATATTATTGTAAGCATTTTTAAAAATGAAAGCAGTAAGAAAAAAGTATAGGAACCCAAGGGAAGTTTAAAGAAGAAAGCATTAATTAAAAAATTTAATTCAGAGTAATACAAAAATTATGATATTAAAATGAAATAAAAATTGAAAAATCTATTGCATTAAAGTTTGCTATTAATTTTTAATTTTCTGCCCTTGATTGTTGATTCTAATTTGTGGTGTTCTTACAATTATTTATCGAAATTTATATATGATGTCAGGAAATTTTAAACTCATCCCTACTTTCTCTCCTCTAGGTGTCCTGTGAACCACAGCTTCGATCTGGAACTTAAGATCTGTCAGCCAGTGCGTCAAGTGAATTTCCCGAATTATGCCGGAATTTCAGATGTTGCCTACGCCCCAATTTCCCCCTATTATCCGTATCCGCCACAAATCCAAGGCAATCCCGAGATTGGTTATGGCGAAGAATTCGTCGGAATGCCAGAGGAAACTGAGGAATTTCAACCGAATTTCGAAGCAGCAACCGCTTCAAAATATCCAACTTATCCCTATAGCCAAGGATATGACGACAATAAACCAGAATCATCCTATAGCCAAGTTAAGGAATATCCAGAACCAGCACAACTTGTTAGGACCACACCCACAACAACAACCACAACAACAACCACCAAATACCATTGTGAGCCACCCGCAACAACAACAACAACAACTGCCGAGCCAACAACAATTCGCACCACAACTGAGGAACCAATAATAACCACAGTGGTGCTCAGCACGGAAACTACGCAGAAACCAACAACAACAACCACTTCGACGCCATCAACAACAACATCCACAACTACAACAACTGTTAGACCAACAACAACTACATCAACAGCTTCGACAACAACCCAAACCACAACAACTCAAAACCCAACAACCACAACCACCACAACTAGCGAGAGGACAACAACTCCTCTTCCAACAACAAAACCGACAATCACAACAACTACTCCTAAACCTACACCAACATCCACATCCACATCGACAACAACAACACCCACTCCTAGCTCAACCACTGCAGGCACATCGCTGTCAACAACCAAACTGACAACAGCGGAAAACACAATTCGTACCACTCGACAATTGACAACGAAAACGATGACTAAACTGCCAACAACAACATCCACAACAAAAGCAGCAACAACAACCACATCTCCCAAGCCAACAACACCATCCACAACTAAAGGCCCGACGACAACAACCACATCTCCTAAGCCAACAACAACATCCACAACAACAACTACAACTTCTAAACCAACAACAACATCCATTACTACAGGCTCGACAACAAAAACCTCTTCTTCTAAACCAACCACAACATCCACAACCACAACTACCTCTCCCAAACCAACAACAACATCCACAACCAAGGCATCAACAACCACAACAACGACAACAACTCCAAGGTCAACAGCAACATCCACAGCTAAAACAACTGATAAACCAACAACATCCACAACTACAGGCTCGACAACAACAACCATTTCTCCCAATCCAACAACAACATCCACAACAACAACCACATCTCCCAAGCCAACAACATCATCCACAACCAAGGCATCAACAACAACCACATCTTCCAAGCCAACAACAACATCCACAACTAAAGGTTCGACGACAACAACCACTTCTTCCAAGCCAACAACAACTCCGGGTCCATCAACAACATCCACAACCAAGGCATCAACAACAACCACATCTCCCAGGCCAACAACACCATCCACAACAACAACTCAGGGTCCATCAACAACATCCACAACTAAGGCATCAACAACAACCACTTCTCCCAAGCCAACAACAACGTCCACAGCTAAAAAAACTGCTAAGGCAACAGCTCCCACAACCAGAGCATCAACAACAACCACCTCACCCAAACCAACAGCAACATCCACAACCAGATTGTCAACAACGACGACAACAACACCGACATCCAAAGCAACAACATCGACAACAACACCCACTCCAAGCTCAACCACAGGCAGCACCTCCAAGTCAACAACAAAACTGACAACGGCTGAAAATACAATTCGTACCACAAGACAATTGACAACGAAAGCTATAACTGAAAAGCCAACAACAACATCCACAACTAAAGGCTCGACAACAACAGCAGCCACTTCTCCCAAGCCAACAACAACATCCACTAATACAACTCCGAAGCCATCAACAACATCCACTACCAAGGCTTCCACAACGACAACAACAGCCACACCAACTACAACATCCACATCTAAGGCCCCGACAACGACAACAACCACAAGTCCGACAACTAACAGACCAACAACAACATCCACTCTCAGTTCAACGACAACAACAACTTTTAAGCCAACAACATCCACAACGACAACTCCCAAGCCAACAACAACACCCACAACAAAAGCATCAACAACTACAACAACTTCCCAACCAACCGCAACACCGACAGCGACAAATACATTCCCAACTTCTCCTAAGCCAACAACAACCACAACAAAGACAACAACAACTTCCAATCCAACAACACCATCTGAGACAACACCCACAACGACAACTCTCAAACCAACAGCAATAACCACAACGACAACAGCATCCCCAACTTCATCTAAACCAACAACAACAACCACAACAACATCCCCAACTTCTAATCCAACAACAGCTTCTACAACAACACCCACATCAACAACTCCCAAGCCAACCACAGCACCCACAACCACAACAACTACGCCAAAGCCAACAACAATTACAAAGACAACAACAACTTCCAATCCAACAACACCCACAAAGACAACTCCCCCACCAACAACATTCACAACTAAAGCACCAACAACTACGACAACTTCCAAACCAACAACATCTACAACAACAACAACCCCCACCCCCACCACCACCCCTAGCTCAACAACTGGAGGCACAACAAAACCAACAACAATTGAAAGTACAATTCCCACCACAAGGCAATCGACAACAATATCAACTACATCACCGTCAGTGTCACCGATAACAACGACAACAACAACTTCTGGCCAGGACACCACATTGGCAACGACAACAGAGCTGCCTCCTTGTCCCACCTCAGGTAAGTCTCATACAAATAGACAGCACCACTTGAATACACTTGCAAAAAACATAGAGCACTTGCCCACTCGAATTACACTCAACGACAACAACAACTTAATTTACAGATACAAGAACACAGTTTGCTTGCACACCACAACAACAACAACAACCACACGAGCAACAACAGAGACAACAGCCACAAAATACACTAAAAGCAAAGCAACAACAACCACAGCCACAGCCACAAAAATTCCAAATACAAGAGCAACAACCACCACAACAACAGCAACAACAACCACAGCAACAGCGACAACAACCACCAAAAACAGTGAAAGCAAAGCAACAACAAGCACAGCCACAAAAATTCCAAATACAAGAGCAACAACCACTACAACAACCACATGAAACACAGAAACCTAAGCAACAACAGAACAACAAAACCAAGAACAACAACCACACAGAGCTAGAACCACAATTGGTCACAAAGAAAGCAAATCAGAATCCTTTGGTCAGTAGAGAACAACAACCACACTTTTTGAGCCACAATCTGATAACCAGAGAGATCAAGAGAGCGGAAGCGGAAGTAGAAAAGAACAGAGAATTGGTAGCAAAAGTTGAATCAACAACAACAACAACCACCAAAAGGACGACAGAGAAGGCGACGCTGAAGAAACCGAAAGCATCGACAATGTCCTCAAATGCCGCTGCTCAAATTCTGAAGAGACTCTTCAAGGTCATTTCAACGACAACAACGACAACAACAACGACAACGCCACCAGACAATTCTAGGGTGACCATAGCACAGCTGGCCAGACACAATTTGGCCACTTCAAAGCCATTTATAGCCCAATCCTTGAGATTATCAATCCAACAACTGGCAAAGAATGAAACCCAAGAAATTGTGAAGAAAGCTGAAGATTCCGAGTATTATGATAGCGAGTATGTAGAAGAAGAAGAGGAGAACTTCAACTTGCCTAATTCCACAACAACAACAACCACAACAACAACGAGACCAGAAACAACAACCACTGCTAAGTTGGCAAGTATTCAAAAGATTCCCTTGAAAACAATTGAAAGCACAACAGGAAGTGCAAACAATTTGAGAGATTTGATGGAAACTAGTTCTAGCATACCAGTGCCCACTGTAGTCAATGCAGCCACTGAGAAAAATGCCAAAAGTCCAGATAACGATGTGGATGCCGATTATGCCAATGACGAACCCGTTTCCTCCGATGAAACTCCGAATACTTCGCAGGATTTGAGTGCTCAACGGAATCTGTTATTCAAGTTGCTGACGCAGAAGCTGACGAGAAGAGATCTGATAGCCTCAACCACCCAAAAACCCAACGAGAAATCCACAAAGGACAGCCTAATAGAAACCACACAGAAACCCATAGAAAACACCACCAAAACACCACAGCAACAACCACAACAACAACCACCACAACAACTACCCACAACAAACACCAAACAAACAGAAAAACCCACAATTGTCGCCCAATTGGGCACCACAGTGAGCACCAGCGTAAGCACCACAGTGGACACCACTCCAACCACCTCTATTCCCCATACAATTGCTAGCCAAAACTTGTCAGACTATGACGATGATGAGGATTATGATGATTCAAATGAAAGCAACATAAATCAGCAGAAGAATTCTTCTGCGAAGCGACACGTTATTAACCCACAGCAGCCACAAGAGTTGCCCAGTAGCAATAAGTTAACGAGCATGGCCAAAAGTCAACAAGTAGCCAAGAATGCGCCAAGTATTTTTCAAGACAGCAATTCTCTAGGGAAACCACATGCCAAAGCTGAAGATCAGCATAAATCAAGCAATACACTTGAAGAAATTTCAGAGACAACCACAACAGCAACAACAACAACAACTCAACCACAAACCACAACAACAACCACAACACGCCAAGAGATTCTGACAGTCAATAGCAAACCTTGGCTGCTGGAATCCCTCAATCAATCTATACATTTAACACCCATCAACCCAGTGAATCATTCAAATCATTCAAAGCATTCAAATCACTCGTTATTAGCTGATGAAACCACGGAAAAGGTGCCCGAGCTGATACTCAAGGTCTTCGAGCCCATCGATGTCAAGGTCGTCTTCTGTCCCAGATCCTGCGATGAAGATCACGATCATCAATTTGGTAAGCTCACAATTTAACAACAAAATTCCCTTTTTTAACTTAAATCCACAACATTTGTCCAGACCCAGCTGATAATCCCAAGTCAACGAACTGCACGAGCGGCTGTGATTTGCCCAAGCATCCGACGCACCACAAAGTGGAGCTGGATTGGAAGCCCGTCAAATTGAGCGACACCGCCAGCTTCCAGACGATCACATAGAAGACATCTCTGGGAGATTTCCAACAACATGGCTATACAACATTAACTACACGTAATTTTAAATATCTAATCTAGTTTGAATTGTAATCAATGTATTTGCGTACACTTTAATAAAACAATATAAATAAATTACTGGAGTTTTTAGTGCTTAGCTTAACTTAGTAGTATACCAAGTATACATAGTACAATGAATCCCTTTAAAATAAGTTTAAACAGTTGGTCAAGTAATTGCTTTGACAAAGAAGTAAAATTGCAAATAAAAATAATAACAAAGAAATGGAAATAATAAATGATATATAAAAAAAATTAATAAATATAAAACAAAATAATAAAGCAAATAAATAATTTAGAAAATAGTAAAACAATTACTTAACGAACTGTTTATAAATATGAATATAAACTAAAATTAAGAGTTGGTCAATATTATTGTTCATGACTAGCACAGATGGAAAGAAAGTCTCGAGTCTACAAACTTTTCAAATGCCATGGGTGGGATTTCGACCAAAACTTGAGTTATTCTACATAAAAGCGGACAAATTCATAAATGAGTTGGTTTCTTAAACTTATCAACTAATTGCAATATTGTTGCGGAAGTTAATAAATATATATATGTGTACAATATATACAAATACTAATACTATAAACATTGAATTTAATCATCAAAAAAGAGTATTTCCAATATGCGCTTCTGAACATTTTTCCGACGATCCTTGTTCATCTTGAGCAGCTCCGTTGTGACCAGTTCGCCCAGCAGATGCTCCGATGAACGCTGCACGTTGGGCGGATTCGGTGGCGATTGAAATTTGCCAAAGGAGGAAGAGTGTGAAGTGCCAGCTTGTTGTGGCAATTGTTGATAGAGCTGGAAGAGGAAATCTGTATTCGATGGAAACATATTTTGATGCTGTGGTTGTTGTTGTTGCTGCTGCTGCTGCTGCTGCTGTTGTTGTTGTTGCTGCTGTTGTTGCTGCTGCTGCTGATTGTTGTTGTTAATATTTCCATTTGTTGGCTGGCGTTGCATGTTGACAGAGTTGTTGTAGTGACTGTCATGCTGCAGCATCGTTTGGGGCGTCATTAAGTCCGTATCATCCGAATCCACATCACTGTCGTGCACATAGTGACTGTTTCCATTACTATTATTATTATTATTATTACTACTGCTGCCGGAATGTTGAGCTCCATTTGAGCTGAGTTGCACGCGTGGCTTTTTCGTGTGATAGTTATTTGATGTGGAGGAATGCAAATCATCGTTGCTCTTGTTGTGACTATAGCCCGACATATTGGACGAGGAATGTACTGCTGCCTGCTGCGCTGCCGCTGGAGCAGGCTGTTGTTCCTCCTGCACACCACCGCCCACACCAACAATGCCTGGCAGCGGCGATGACAGCGGCGATTTCATCGAGGAAGACGTGGATGTTAAGCCGCCAGTGCTGCCAGCGCTATTCTGGGCTGCATTCACACCCAACGGATTGTCGCGATACGGCTCCTGGTAGCCCTGCGAGGAGTCGGCCACCACAGCGGCCACAGCAGCCGCCTGTTGCTGCTGCATCTGTGATTGCGAAATGTGTTGAAGTTGCTGCGATGCGACAGCAGCAGCAAAATCTCGAAATATCTCCGCTTCAATCTTCACCTGTCCATTGACATTCTCCAGCGCTGTCGCAGCTGCTGAGCTGAGTGCATTCATTGTGTGTTGTTCAGTTGGCTGCTGATTGTGATGCTGCTGCTGCTGCTGGTAATGATGATGGTTTTGTGAGGCTCCGCCAAAGTGTGACATATTCTTGAGCGAACTATTTGACTTGGAGTCCACATTGTACTCGCTGTAGCCCGAGCTGTTGGCCGATTGCGGTGAGGTCAGAAAGTTGGGCACATTGCGATAGGACTTCCTGGGCTGTATGTGCTGATCCAGAAATTTCATTTTCTCCAGATATGGACGCGACAGATGCTCGTAGACAGGTGGATCACCCTGTTTGCGCTGCGACACATATCGTTCACGCAGATATTTCCAACGCTTCTTGCACGTTTCCACTGCAATTAAATGCATGCATTAATTGGATTTAACACTTGCAAGTTCAATTAATAAAGCTCACCATCCGTGCGCAACTTGAGGGCAATGAGTTGCCAAGCCTCGTCCTTGGTCTCGTACTTTCCGCCGCTGGCGCTGCCATTTAGATAATACTTTTGGCGATTAAATATGACGCCGTGGTGAGCCACTTCATCAATTAATTGCTCGTCCATCATCATGCACTTTTTTACCAACTCCTGGGTAAATAAAAAACAAAATAAAAAACAATAAACTTTCTGCTGCTCGAATTGTTTCGGCGAATTAGAGATGGCAACATTTACATATACACTAGAGATGACATTCTTTTTGCAAAACACGAGGAGTTCGAAATTAACATTGCAATATATTAGCAAGTAGTTGATTAATTGACACAATTCTTATTGAATGCCAAAGGTTATTTGATAAATATACTTCATCAATTATTTGCACTGGGGATATTATAAAAATGTATATGATAAATAAATATAAAAAACCTAGATATTTTAATATAGATATCGTCTTTTTTTGGGAGCCACGCTTGCCACACGTTTTAAAGCTATCGGTGACTCTTTTCTGGGAGCCAAGGCTGCCACAAGTTTCAAAACTATTGGTGACTTTTGTGTTTGTAGGTTCGTAATCACCAACACCAACAAACAGCTTTCGTTAAATAGAACCCGAACCTCGCACAAACAACAACTACGGTCAAATTCTTTCCGACTTTCAACAAGATAACATTGGTGTCAAGTGCGCAATATTAAACATTGTTTAAAAGAAATCAATGTAAACATAAATTTACTAGGCCAAATTAATCGTGAATTAAAAGCGTAACAGATTACGTTGCTCTGAGCTGTGAATGAAAAAAGCGAGAAAATAAAAATATTAATAGAAAATCATAGAAATAAACAGTTATAACTGTTGTTGCTGTGACAATGTTTAAGTTAGCACAAAAGTTTTTACCGCAACAGCGACTTTTAAACGGCTCAAACGTTTTACGTCGGATGATATCGACAAGCGATGAAGTTAAATCCGTAGATACAATTGGCGGATTGCCAACGGAGATTGTCAACGAACAGAAACTAAAGAAGACAACCAGGTAATTCCAGTTTATTAGCATTAGAATACAAATGTGGGATTTGTTTACATTAACTTTCTGTTCTCGCAACTATTTATTGGCAAGGCGTGGGCTGATCAGAGAGAGCGTGAGAGAGAGAGAGCGTGAGAGAGAGAAAGTGTGCGGTCACGTAGGCCAAAACAGCTGTTGCTGCAGCTTCTAAACCGAGTTCCTTGCAAACAGTGTGTCAAGTAAATGTTTTAACACAGAAAAAATATTGCAAAGTAAAAAAATATTTTTTATGAATTAAATTATAGTTGCGTGTGCTTCTTAGAAAATGTTGAAAAAATGTAAACAAATTAAACTTAAAAAAAAGTTATCTAAACGAATAAAAAAATCTGAGATATACAATTTCTAAGAGTTTTCGGAAAACAGGATAAACTTTAGACAATATATAAAAAGTTCGAAAATATCTGGGGTGCCACAGAAATCGCTTTCGCTTAAATTTCACTTAAATTTCATACAAACTTAAGTGAAATTTAAGCCAACGATTTCTATGGCATCCCCGTATATTTTAATTTTTGGTAGATTTTTGATTCATTTTTCATAATATTTATACAGTATTGGTTAAAAGAATTTCATGACAC